>JAPMOR010121301.1:0-38479 GCA_026543865.1 Argiope aurantia | reverse complement strand
GAATGGTAATCGAATTAGGACATAATTGTCACCTTTCGATTTTTAGAGAAAAATGTTGGAATTCAAACTGAAGTGTTTGTTGCTTTAAAATTTGTTCTGCTAAAGCAAAAATTAAATATCCGCAAAAACAAATCGAACTAACCAGCTGCACTTTCTAAATATTTCAGTGGGTGTTTTTTTTAAGTTTTTCTATAATAATTATCTGTGAATAAGAATTCAAAGGGTATATAAACTCATTAAAATGACTTCAACTGACTTAGCAACTGAATAACTTCAACTTACAATGACCTATTCACTTAACTTTCCATTTATTTGTTGATTGAAAATGACTTGTTCTAGAATTTGTAGACAGATTTTATTCTTCTTGTGTACCATCCTCAAAAAAATTGTGTAAGTTTTAAAAAAATGAAGCTCTTTGTCTGAAGCAATGTTACTGAATTGAAATCCAATATCTTAACTTATTATGAATTAACACTTTAATAAATTTCACGTACTTCTATCCTAAATATTTAGTTTTTAAGATGTTATTAATTCAAAGATTAGTTAACTCTAATAAAATTATTGATTAGAAAAACAATATGCGAGACTAATTATCTAAAATATTAAAATAGCGAAGTGAATGCTACTGATTTTTTTTATAAATTTGCATTTTACTGATAACTCTGGTTTTCAATACAGATAAATTTTTAATATAAATGTGCTGTTTCTAATTCTTCAGTTTCTTGTCTTGTCTGAATACTTGAGATTTACAGATGGCAGTTTCTTCGTGGAAAGTAGAGCGTCCGACCCTTTGTTCTATTTTAGATGTTAAACCGTCTTTTAAATTCTCAAGCCTACACTTACTCCTTTGGTTTTCAACAAATATCAGAATATTTTAAGTTTATATCTCTGAAATTAGTATGAATTCGTTTTGCTTTATATCTGGTGGTTTTTGTGCACATTTGACAGTAATAAATAATAATGCATTCAAGTCCTTGAAATATTTATACATTTTTCAGAGAGATGTTATACGAGCTGTTAACATACAAAAAGCATCTATACTCAAATTAATTAAAGCAACTATGGAATAGTGACGATTTCCAAACGTGTTCGAAATCTTGGTCGCTAATTTCAAGTTATTTTTAAAAACTTCTGACAGAGGAATACCAATTTTTACCAACATTTACCATGACTTCCCTGTTGTTGTTGTTGTTTCTAATGGCTCTTGTCTAAACAAGCCCACTGACTTTAAGAAGTCAATTGTGGTTTAAGCCAAGGGTACGTCTCTTTTTTTTTTTTTACAGTAGCGTCATCTAGGGCCAAGAGAATGACTTAGTTACACACATACGTCACAACCCTTTTTACGGGGCGGACTTCATTCGTACATTTCATTCACAGATCGTAATTTAGACCTGAATTAGAGAACGATCACCCCTGATCCAGTACCCCAGTGGTATTACTCTCGATATGGAGGACTTTGTGACTACGACAGATTTAACGCGCATCAGCCACCACACACGCGGGGAATCTTCTTGGGCCGGCGAGGTTCCAACTCGTAACCCAAGGAATGTGAATCCAGCGCCCTACCAACCAGTGAATTCACTTAATGAATTTATACATATAAAGTGCTAGAGATCTCCATACACATACAAAAAAAGATAGTTGGGAACGAGATATGGCGAATATAGAGAGATCTTAATGTGACCACTTCTCAATAACAGTTCCTTACCTAGAATTACCGGAATATTATTCTCAGTTAATTCTTAATTCTAATGAATTAGTTCTGCAATTGTAGAAGGTTTCAGTCTTACCCCCTTAACCATTTCTACACCAGATTTTCTGGATTATTGTTTTTTTAATTATTTCATTATTCAAATTAACACATTCGTTAGTTGTACATTGTCAGTTATACCCGGCATTTTCTCTTTGGCTTAATTATATCATCTGTGGCATTCCGGAAAAAAGCATTCGGTGAGTGTAGAAGTATCCCGATACATTCTTTCTACGCACAAATCACCAAAATTTCATGAATATTCTACAATTAACTCATTATTCAAAATAGTTTACTAGATAAATGTAGAGGGACCAAAATATTCTGTTTTTGTCTTCATCATATTTGATCAGAATTCTATCATTATAGCCATTCAGTTAATACTTAATAATTAAAATTCATGTGCTTAGTATCCTAAAGTCCGACTGACTTAATATGAGTAAAAAACTTTGATGTGTTTTATGAAATGTTTATGTAATCGTTATTAAAAAATGTATATATTTTTAGAACACTAAGAAATTTATAAAATATTTTGTTCTGTAAGTATCCGTCATAATTCTTGAAATTTAATAAATTTCGTAATGTTGGAATGCAATTCATTTTTCGATGTAAAGAGAAATCAGATTATGTAATGCTTGCTCAGAATACCGAAAATCCATAATGCTCCAAAAATTAAACAATTTATTCGTTCGGTAATGCTCTGTTATCGAATCTATGCTCGATAAAAACAATTCTACCATCGAATTAAAAATAACTTTTACTTTCCTTTTTTTCCACCTTTTATTTTCTTTCAGATGGTTGCTCAATAAATTGCCTTGACGTTTCTTTCCTTTAGTTTCAGCTATGATAGCTTACTTTCATTATTTTTAGATTTTTAGTAACTCGAATTTGCTGACAGATGTCAAATACTTTGCCGCAAGCAGAACACGATTCGGCTGACCTCAATAGTATCACCTGCCATAGAAATGCGATGCGATATATTTTGGGTCTCTTTTTTTTCCGCGAATAATAAAATACTCGAAGATTCAACCTTTTTATATCTATTTACTCGGGTCAACTTAAAATGAAAAGCGATTTGATCATGATAACATATTCAAATATAGCTTGTTTTTCATAACATTTATAAGATCCAAATCGTCTATAAAAATAAATGCAGGCTAAGAAATTTTGTATTTAATAGTACAATAAAAATAATTTTTCGACATCAGGTTTTAACCTGGCAATGTTTAAGGTTGTCATACTATCTCTAATCCGCATTCAGCGATCTGAGTGGTAAAGAAAAATCATTCAAAATTCTTCTTAGAGCAAACCGTCATATTTAAATCAATGAACCTTGGAAATAATTACTTCTTAAATAATAAAAGTATCAGAGAATGGTTTTTTAAAAATATTAATAAGATCTTCATTTAAAAATTAATTGCAGCGTTTTTCTCAATAGTTTTAGAACACTTTTTGGAAAACTCCGTGTTTAAGCCTCTTAAAATTTAAAAAATAAAATTGTTATTTTTTTAAAAAAATAAATTGTTAAAAATAAATTATTATTATTATTTTAATTTTAATAATTTAAAAAAATGTTTTCGATGCATTTTAAAACAAGGCTTTTCATTATTTATTAATTTTATTTATATTCGTACACGCTGCAATGACATTAAACACTTATTTATATATATTCAAAACTATAATCAAAATTATTAGAAGTGGTAATGTAATAGGAATCAAATTATCATTATATGGATTTCTGGTAGACTACAGCAAACTGTATCTGTGTGTATATATTTCGCCTTGCGAAATCAAATTAAACGCAGTACGTTGCAAAATACATGATTTGATTTGCCATTTTCCATCAACTATTGCATAATAAGTAGTCAGAATTCTCGTTAAACATCGGAAGTTTTCGTTTAACATTTTGCATAACTAGCTTTATTTCAAAAAGTACATTCTAGAATGGTTTCGGTATTTCAAAATTGTATCGATTTAGTGCTTTGATTTTATCAAAAATCTGTTAGAGTAATATAAAGTTCTCATAGATTATTATAAAGTTATCGTAAAAGTTTTATTCTGATGATCAATTAATTGTTTTGAATTTTTGAATTTTAAATTTTTAGTTAATTCAAAATTGTTTCATAATCATTGAAATATACTCATTGAATTCAACACAATTTTCTTTATAGATTTTAACTTATTCTGGAGAAATTATCCTAGATTAGAAAAAAATGAACTAATATGTTACGATTGCGTCATTTTATTCCAAAAATAATCCTTAAGAGCTATTTTCCTACTTCCCATAACAGCTGTTTACTGACTTTCGTAACTGAAAAGTATTTTTCCGGTAATTTTATTGAGAGTTTATTGCTTGTCATTCAGGGAGAAAATATTATTTTATTTTATTTTTTCTTCGACTATGTTAAAATCTACTGCTCTCTATCTAAAGAAGTTTAAAACTTAGTTCCAAAAAGCACCCCTTTATAGGTATTCTGTGCTCAAGTATATGAAAAACATATAAAAAAAATCGAAGAAAAAATAATTTATTTTTACTGTTTTGAGTACGAAATTTATAAAAAGAAAGTATTGTAATAGGCTAAAAATTCGACCTCGATATGTTCACTTTTTGTTTTGTTTTGTTTAAAACTCCATAAATCTGAAAAAATAACATTTTTGAAACTACGCATATGTTTTTGAGAATATGATAATTTAAAAAAAATGGAAGCCAGAAGAAATTTGGTGAGTCATGCGAAAATTATAGACACATCAATTTTTGAATAAAATTCTCTCAAGAGAAGTCTGCCTTACCTTCAACTCGAATGTGTGATTACGATAAATCAAAAACACAATAAAGTAGATGGTTAAGATTCGACTTATAATTCATTACCAAAATTATACAGGTATATCATTTTTTATAAATTTGTCTTGAAATGTATGATGTAACATTTACTGAAAAACAAGTTCATTATCTTGTCATTGGTTTTTAGATACACTTTTATACATTCAAATACATGAATTAAACACAGATAAGGTATTGTCAAAAAAATCCCATTTCGAGATACAGACGATTATTCAAGTTTTAAACCTCCATGAATTCGAAAAACATTTTTTGGAATCATGTCGATTGGTCTATTTGAGAACGTGACACAATGTGCGTAGACAATGAAATATGATATGTAGTCTTAACATCAACTTTTTTATATTTCTGTCAGTTTGTTTGATTCTGCATGCATATCCGTCGATGTTTATGCAAAAATACGAGAACTCGGAAACACATAGTACTAGAAGGATGCAATTAAACAATGCTCAATCATCTGAAGTTTAAATTTATAAAATTTCGAACCAAATCCGTTTAGGCGTTTATCATCCCTCCATTTCTATAGGTTGATATCGATAGAGAGAGTTAATGCAGTAGTTCAAAGACGCGGCGAATTAAATAAATAAAAGGCAGTATCTCGGCTTGTCAATAATACTGTAGATATGTAGTAAATATTGGTTCCAGTTAGAATTGAAAGAAAGAAAGTCCAAAATACATTCTCGAATTATTTTCGAAGCACAAAGCATGCAATAATATGCTAAGGAAATCGAGAAGTGGTGGATTTTGAAATTTTAGCCCAGGGTCAGAATACATTATGCCTTCTTATAAAATAAGAATAAACAACTTAATGTCACATTTCAAATACTTTTAACCAACATACTTTATTTTTTTAATATACTTCTTATCCCTTTATTTCTAAGGATAGCTTATAGTTAATTTTATGTATATTAATATTTTTAAGTATCTAGAAATTTAATTTTTAAGCAGAGAAACTAAATTCATAGAAAACTAGCAATAATTTAAACAGAAAAGCTAGTTAATTAATACCATTTAAAACTAAAGATGCCGACGTCCTGGCATAGGGGTAGAGCGTCTGCCCCGTGGTCTGGGCGTCCTGGGTTCGAGCCCCGGTTCGGGCATGGTTGTTTTTCATCTGTTCTATCTGTGAGATGTATGAATGTGTCCCCCTGTAAAAAGGGGTTTTTCAAGCGAATGTGATGCGTGAGTAGCTAAGACGTACTCTTGGCCCTACAAAAACAAGAGACGTTCCCTTGGTTTAGAACCGCTGACTTAGTCAGCGAGCTTGTCTATGGCAAGTGCCATTAGAAACCACAAAACTAAAGATTTACGTTTTTATTCAAGGAAATAAGACGTATGCAGAAAATTGATAAATCATGCTTTTAAAGCAAACATAATTCATAAACGATACGATGCCAAATATCAAGCATTTTTTCTCCTTTAATTTGTATTTTTCTTATTTTTTATATAGAGTCTGTTAAGTGAAAAAAAAATGTCTCCACATTTATGCACGGACAGATTCTCGGCGTAAGTTACAACAGCTGCCATATCAAATTAAATTATATCATCTTCCAACTGTCGCCGGAAACTATAATATATTTAATTAAATCCAAAATGACACCGACACAGTGTATAAAAAAAAAAAAGGTTTTGCGCTAGCGAATAGTATTAACAGCTGTAGTAGTTTGGTAGACGATATTTAATCTATCTACAACATTGTATATCAATACGTTTGACAGACGATATTTAATCTGTTTACAAAATTACATTTCAAATCAAAATGAACATTTTATTTTTCAACCTTATGCAGAATCTTCATTTATTTATAAATATACAAATATTACCACCGTACATAAAATTAAGGTATTTCGCAAACAGTTTACCAAAAGCACTAACCATGCACTCCATATAAAGTAATATACATGTTTCTCAATCATTGGGAATGGTTTTAACTTAGGGCCAAAGGACTGAAGTGTTTTAATGGACTGAACAGATGAATGGAATTCAAACAAGTCTTATTTAAAATATCAATTCAGTGGTGTCATCCTTTATAATACGATAATGATTATAATCTGGTAAATTATCTGCAAACTATAATTAATATTCGTGATATGACATGCATAGGTTACAAAATCGTTCAAAACGCACAACAAACCAAATCGCTGAAATCTATGGTCTTTGGTCATTAGCTTCAAAGCCAAATTTTTATTTTTATTTTTATTCATATTATAATGTTTTTAGTTGATATTCTCACTGTTTAGTGCTTGATGTAAAAATCATAACGAGAAATACGTAATGGTTGGTGCAGTCAAGTCTAAAATATGATCACGCCATAATATTTCCGACTAGAAGCACGGAATTTAGAGACTTTTTTGGTTTAGTTCTTTATTTTAATGTGGCATCATTGATTTTGAATATATGTCTCATGCTCAAATTGTATCGAGATTTATTTTCATTTTTTCTCATTATATTCCTTTTAGACCAGACCAAGAGCCTCGCGAACCCACGGTTTTGTACAAGAAGCAAAAGCACCACAAAGGCTCTATTTACTGCATGGCATGGAATGCTACAGGAGACCTGCTGGCTACGGGTTCCAATGACAAAACAGTCAAGCTCATGAGGTTTAATTCCAACACGTGTCAGCTCGAAGGTGATTTTTTTTTGTTACTTTTGTCTTAAACTTCTTATAAAATTTCTCATAAAATGATGGTGATTATTTATTTGCGAATGATTTTTATTGCTGTTTACTTCATTCTAATACAAAATCACATTTCTGGTTCCTATCCAATGTTAATAATGGATTTGGGTCATAATCCTGACTCCCAAAATCTCAACAAATCAATATATAACCCCAAAGCATTTATTGAAGTATGGTAAGAATATTTAATTAAGCACAAATTCATTAAATTTCATTTTAAATAAATATTATATACTAAAAGATATGCCCATCTAGATGAGCTATTGTTCTGTTAACAATATCTCACATATAATTATCAAAAATTAACTAAAGAAATTGATTGTAGAAAATCTTATGCATGTTAACAGAGTACTTAAGAAATAAGAAAAATACTATGTGTATTGCACTTTAAATGTAAATTTATAACATTAAAACTTTTTTTCTTTATAATGGGATCTTCTCAATTCATTATGTTCACGAACACTCAAAACAAAAATTAATACTGAAATCGGTTTGACATCAATCCACTAACCATTATTCTACTATCAAAAAAAAATGAATGTCAAATACAAAATAAAAGTAATACTAAAAAAGAATTAACAATAACCTTCAAATGAAATGAAAATATTATGAATCAGAGAACATCAAATTCATTAATCTTTGCTCAATCCAACATAAATAAAATAGAAAATTTACGGACTCATAATTAATTATTACTCATGCCCAGATCGTTGGTCCGCCACCACCACACAGGCACGACAAGAAAGTCTGAGCTAATTGAACTTCATTTGCAATTGACATTTATACAACAATAATAAATGGAAATAATGATGAGAAACAAGATACATTATGAGTTGGCCTTTAATAAAAATAGTGGTGGAAATGTTGTGCAACCACGCACGTTTAATTTTATGCCCACGCATTAAAAAAACTGTTTCAGTCACTATATGCCGAAATTGAAGTTGGGATTGTGAGATATTTTGAAACTTCCGCAGTCTTCACTCAGAAGACACTAAGTAACAATTATATTTTTCTCAGACATATTTGTTTCCTCAATCGTATTTTCAATTACAGAAAATTATTTTAAAAATTATGATCTATATCTTTAATACATTGAATGAATTTTCAGCTCTTTATTTCTCTAATTTTCATTTTTAATATCTTATTTCAAATGCTATTTTATAGAGACATTTGGAAGCTCTTCTTAAAACTATTTTTTTAAATGAAGTATAATTAGTAATTGTAAATTGCATTAAAACTTTTAGGCTGAAAACTTTTAGGCTGAATAGGCTTCTTTCTTGATTTTTCTTCCAAAATTTTTTCTTTAAATTTAAATTAACTGGTTTTTGATTTCGAGCATTCTGTTACAGTTGGATTTCAGGTAGTCGGGATATTTTATCTTTTGTTGTAAATGTCTAAGTTGTCCAGAATTCTTCTTTTCCAGAAACAATTTAAAGGTAGGAAAAGAAATAAAATTATTTACAATAAGCAGAAAAAGGAAGAATTGTGATTTTCTGACTATGTTTTGAATATAATGCATTGCTTATAGAGTTTCAGCATTGAATCAGTAAATTATCCCATTGAAAAATTACATGTGTCGAAGTTTTTTATGTGACTCAGACATGTAAGATCTTTATATGCTGTCTGATATTTTCATGTTTACAGGATGTAAATGTTTGGATTATGAATTACTGATCAAATGTCAATTGCTCACAAGCAATTACTTTTGTCAATTGCTCACAAAACAAAGTTTGCCTAGAAAAATCTTTTAACTGTTCCCAAAGGCACTGTCAATAATTATCTGAATTCTTTAGCTATGCTCATCTTCTTCACATTGCAAGAAGTTGTACATTTAAAATTAAACTTAGATTGAAATCTATTAGTTGGTGCATCTTCATAGCGCCAACGGATGCCAAGTCGTCCATGCCATTTCCTTTAAACACTAGCAATTTGATGCCTGTTGGCGATGTGAAGATTGTCAACAAGTGGATTTCAACCAAATTTAATTTTTGAATTATGAATTATTGTCATTGTGCATGTACAATCAGCATTACTCAAAATACTTGAAAATCAAACTTATTCACAAACGAATTAGTTATCAGTTAATTTTGATTTTACTTTAGAAGAATGCTGTTCTCCCATATGCCATTAAAATTCGCTCTGTTTTATAAAACTTTTCTGTCATTCTTCATCTTCAGATAACTACATCTCTTGTACTGTTGGCGAGTTTTCGCAATTGTTTTCATGGGTATAAAATCTATTGGCTTGGGCAGAGAAAGGACCTTCACATATTTTTATTTTTGTAATCTCATATTGTCTATATCTGCCTCAGCCATCTTCTATTGCACCACCATGTGTAGTAATTGTATTTTTACTAAAGCTGGAAAGTAAGATATGATAAAACCTTAGGTAGACTTATTTTTGCGATTATTTAATATGGAGAAATGGCTTCACTTTTCTATTTCTCTCAGTCAAGCACACCTCTCGTTTCTGAGACAGGCTTTGAAATTTCATCCTCCAGTAATCTAAAGGTCAATTATTATTACAATCAAATGTTATTTAATATATGAATATTTTACATCAGGTTGATAGCGTCACACTGTCAGCTCATTTAAATTCCACATTTTTTGAAACGACTTATTTCTTATTTGCTTTTCAGACATCGCCCATCCCCTAACAATGCATGGCGGTACTGTACGAGACATGTGCTTCATGGAGGATCTCAGCAATAGATCCAACCTACTCATCAGTGGTGGATCAGGTGACAACAAGATTTACATCACTGACTGCGAGACAGCCATGCCATTCCAGTCATTAACCGGACACACAGGTAACAAATGGTATTTCTTTCAGGTAGCATGTATTCAAAAAAAGAATAATGCAGCAAAAATTGCTGGATGTTAAAAAAGAAAAAAAATTCTCTTATTTTCTCAGCCATTAGTGATAGTGATAATTATTAACCCAGTTTCACCTGTTGAAAGTCCCAAGGACCACAAAAGAAAAGTACTCATTGATTTGGAATCGATGAAATTGAAATATTTTTAAAAAACATTCCTAACCTGGTGTGATATGAAATTTGAAGAAGAGGTATCCTTATCATCTTCTGATAAGGTTGAAAATAATCTTTCCTAAAATAGCCCTCCTGTGTGCTCAAAACGGGACATTGATGTAATTAACCCTTTAAAAGGCCATTTTTTCTAGCCATAGTTTATTAAAATATTTTTAGGAGTGCGACTCTTTTAAGAAACGTGATTCAATTAGCTTATTAGATAAATTTATTTTATTAATTTATTAATTTGGTTAATCAATAATGAATTAACAAATCGAGACACATTATTTTATGTGAGATAAGGAATTAAAGCATCTAAGTTTCTATCTGATTGAAAAATTGACCAAAAGTTCGATATTAACTTCATACAAAGATTAATGATTTTGGTAGAAAGCAAACTTCGCATGGATCTTGGAAGGGTTAATATCGAAGTAACTAAACTTAATATCGAAGAAATAATAAAAACAACATATCAAAGTTTAAAAATGAAATAAAACAGAATTTATTCTGATCAGTGAATTATTTATTTATTTAGTTTTATAATCTATGCGGTCAAATAATAATGGAAGCTTGCCTCGTATGGGACGAAAGGTGCATTCAATTACCTTCTGTAAGGAATGATTTAAAAAGTTGGCCATCTTTCAATAATAAAATAACTCTTTCAAAAATATTTTTTAGTTTAAATTTTATGGTTCTATAAAATTTATCATTAATTGCTTTTGAACATGAAATTGGTGATTAATCCCTGTTTTATATTAACTATTTAACGGAAATGAAAAAAAGAAATATTTTTTTAGGTCAATTGAAGTTTTTTAGAATGCATAACTGATGTTATATTTATCTTAAAATGAATACATTCTGTATATATCAATTAATTACAATAAACTATATATTATATTGACATACAGAAACGTGAATATCAATAAAAACTTAATTATTGTCATTGTTTCTTTAGGCCAGATCTTGTCTCTGTACACTTGGGGCGGCGTAATGTTTGTGAGTAGTTCTCAGGATAAAACCATTCGATTCTGGGACATGAGAACACAGGGATGTGTTCATCAGATTTCTTCAAGACCTGTCGGAGGCACTGGGCCTGGTGAGTCACTTAATCTTTCCTAGATAAAATCACATATGGCAGTTTTTTGGCCCTGTCACATATGGCGTTTCTGGCAATATTTAAGCTATGAAGTTTTAAAGTAGGGTTTTTTTGTTTGATTTGTCTTCTTTAAAATGGTTTGTTTTTAATATGACTAAAATTTCAGTATGAACTCTTAGTTCCATCTCTAAATTGTTCAGACTAGAATTACGTAAATGAGTAGATTTGGTATTAACAACGTAAAATGAAAGAATGAAAGAAAAAAATTAAATAAATTGCAGAATGATACATTTTAAAACCATATACGATCTATGATTAAAGAAAATTTACTAGCAAAAATACAGAATTATTTTTAATGATAAAAATCAGTCTCAGTTCTGTGAAGAAAATTTAAATTCGATGATTTCACGTATATTGATAATTTAACTAATTATATAATCATCGGCGTTTGAACGGGTAATTTTTAAATCATTTATTTAATATAAAGGGTATTTTAAAATATTCCAATAAATTTTATTAGATAGTGCATAATAATAGCCTATAAGTGCAAAAATCTGTCCTGTATGGAGTTTTGAGCGACATTTTTACAAAGTGGGTAAAACATATAATTTAAACCTTATCAAGTATTATCTAGTTTTTAAAAAAATCGTTACAACATTAGATATTTTTTGGATTTCTCGAAATTTTTGTTTCCAACTATTGTGTCCTTTTAATGGTTTTAATTTAATTTAATTTTAAATTAATTTTCGGATGGTTGTTTGATACTTCTGCAAATTCCTTACAAAAAAAACTTAAAATAACAATCCAGTTTTGAATATAATTCTGATGAATCTCAATTTATATCTTGATTGAAATTACATTGTGTCGACTCTTTCCTGATTTTTCATAATTTTTTTGTTTGGGCTTATAAGAGAACAAGAAGCAGTATTCAAAATTAGGTTTGTAGCAATTATACTGTAACAGATCACAACTTTCTCTATATATATATATTATCTTGGTGGGAAAAAGCGGCAAAATCTAAATCTGTCTGTTTTGAAATTTTGTCACCTTTTACATTGACTCAGTGAAATCAAGAAAAGAAATAAAGTCAATGTCCTTGTCATAAGGGTAAGTTGAATAAAAAGGGAAATATTTAATATTTGTATATTTTTCTAATTCGCTGGAAATACTTTCTCCAGATGTTTGTTGAATGCATGCGTAGCGCAATATGATATACGCTTTTACTATATAAGTTTCGTAATATAGTGAAGATTATAGATATGCATTTTAGATTTTTATTGACTAGTTAATTGAACTAAATTTTATATAGACCTATGATTTAGGTGTCATGTCCACATGCCAAACTTTGCTTTTATTTAATTTTGGGGTAATTTATGCTTTGGAGTTACAATTCATCATAAAGAGAATATCACATAATGACGTTTCTAACAGCTAACAGGCAATCAGTTGATGGATTTGGATTAAATTTTTATATATACCGTCATTTCCTTTCATAAAAATATAAGTTTAATTCATATTAACTGGCTTCATATTCGAGTCAACTTAGGTGTCACCATAGCCTGGTAGTAAGGGAATAATGGTAGCTTTGGGGCAAAAGGTTCCCAGGTTCGAAACATGGTACCAATAAAAAACATCCGTGTGAGCGGGCCTGCAGCATATCCGTTGGAGCCAAATGTCTTTCTGTTGACGTGGTGCGAAACTTGGAAAGTTGGAAACTTGGAAAAAGCCAAGTAGGATATCATTCTCACCATCGACCTGGATTCAACATTACGATTTCATCCTAAAATAGTCCTAGTTTTGCTTTCAAACGGAACATTAATATAACTAAACTAAATTAAATCTCATGCAGAAAGAGTAGCAAAAAAATAGAAAGTGGCCTTTTGTTATAAATTTTTCACAGAATTCTTCTGATAAATCTTAACTAAATAATCCTTGCGTGACTTTTGTGCCACGAACAAACATTAGTCTTTCACTATCTTCATGGTTTCGTCTTCTTTTAGGGAGTGCAGCAGCTGCAGTTTCGGTAGACCCTTCTGGAAGACTCTTGGTCGCCGGCCATGAAGATGCCACCTGCATGCTGTACGACATGAAAGGAAATCGCATTCTGCAGACCTTCAAACCCCACACCGCGGACATCAGGACTTGCCGACTCTCGCCCAAAGCCTTCTATTTACTCACAGGATCCTACGACTGCAAACTCATGTTGACTGACTTGCAAGGTGAGAGCAATTTTTTTTTTATGTAATAAATATTTCCTGTAGTAACTGAGTTGTCTGTGGCAACTTAAAAACGCTTTGAGTAGACTTATGAAATTTAATATATGGTCTTTACACTAAATTTTTATCACATTTTGAACAAAATCCATACCATCAAAGTCTGTTTGTCCGTCTGTCCGAATATAAGTTAACATTACAACTGCAAAACGAAGGCTGCTACTTGGATAAAATTTGATACACATCTGAAGTGTAGACATCTGTGAAATTTGGAGCCAAATTTTGAAGGACTGATTATTCTTTTCAAAACGTAAACGCAGTAACTTTAAAATGTAAAGACTTAAATATATCAAGTTTGATATATGATTTTAAGACTACTAATATAGATATGTATCAAATTTTAACTGCAGTCGGTTAGAAATAATACATCTAAAACACAAATTTGATTTTCGATTACCTAATGCTAAACACCAGGGATCAATCATCTACAAAATACCAAGGATCATTCGATAGATTCTAAAAATGTTAAATTTACTTCAAAAGTCAATATTTTGTAAAGATTGTTCATCAGTACTATGCAAAGTATCGATTGCCCAAGGTTCACAATTTTATGTAAATGGTGGTAGATAACACTTTTATTAAAGGATTTCAAAGAAGTTTTGGGAGAAACGCTCCCGCATGTTTTTCATATAACTGGTAAATAAAAATAAATGCCGCATGCTTTATATACAAATGAACAAAGTCTTTATTTAAAACAATATCGTTTATTCCGTTTGAGGAGATGGACAATGCTTGTATGGATAATTTGATAAATGTGTACTTTTTTTTTCTCGAAATTCCACAGCTTTGTCAATTTAAAAAGTGCTTCCTTATTGAAAATAATCTTTACAATATGAAGCATTCATATACAATAAATAATTACTACTTGTTAAATGTATATTGTATTGAAAAGTTGTTTTTATTTTTAAAAAATTGGTTCAATAGAATTTCTTTTTGTTTCATACTAAACTGTAAAATTATGAGACAAAATATATAAGTTTTTTCTTCTTTTTTTACAGGTGATCTTACTCAACAGTTGGCAACAGTCCGAGTCGCAGAACATGCCGATAAAGTTATTCAAGGCAAATGGCATCCGAAGGAATTCACATTCATTTCCACCAGTGCAGACAAAACAGCTACTCTGTGGGCCTTGCCTCAAACATAAAAACACTGAAACTTCCACTTACACAAACAAACACGCATTAACTCATACTTTCACTTACCCTTCATCAGTAGAATATCATGTATTTCTGACAGCTACATTTTTGTTAAAGTATATGTTCTGTATTTTTGATAGTATGAAAATATATTGTGTAATTCCTGACAAACTGTACATTAATCTATGAGAAGTGTGTCACGTCACTTTTCTATCCAGCGAATTAACCAGAATTTTGTATGGAATATTTTGCAAGAATATAGAGTGAACTACTGTATATAAATGTTATTGCTTCCTACTGAGTACAGAGAACTTGTGATATGTATTATTAATTCTCACAATCGTTTGTTTCTTTAATGTACTGAATTTTTTGTTTTCTAAATAAAATCATCCTAATTTAACTGGACTACTGACGAGTTTTTGTTTTTGTGCTCTAAAATCATTCAAATCAAATGAAATGTACAATTAGTTCCTTCAAAATGATTGGTCAAGTGAACAGTTTCAGATTTTCAGCAAACTATTCAGGAACAATAATAAACAATTGGAATATTTATGACACAAATAAGTCCCTTGATTTTCATAAACATCGTCAATATTGCATAAATTATGCCTATTTATACAATCATCCAAAATTGTTAAAAATTCTGGATAGAATTTTCTGCTTTACTGAATCAAGCTTTGCTATTTGATGGATCAGAGGATTGATTATTTTTGGGGAAAATAGTATTAATTTGTTTATATTAGGAAGATATTTTTTATAAACTCAGTGCAACAACTTTTATGAAGATTTAAAGCAAAAGTTATAAAAACGAAAAATAAAAATTGTAAAGAAATAGACACAGACAAAAATTTTCTTCATATTAGTTAATGTTTAGGGCATCTCCCTATAGATCCACGCATTTCTTTTAGATTCTGGATTATATGTCAAGGAAGAAATATAAAGTACACTCTCAATTTTATGGGCATGTTTTAAGTAATGTTTTTGAGCTCTTCATCGCCCTTCTGATACGCATTTCTACAGATTTTTTTGTTTCTATGTAATAAGTTAATACTAATGATATTAATATCAACTACGAATAATTAGTGATATCTATGTTATTATGAGTTTAGTGTAAATTAGTAATATTAATGTTACAAAATATCAAATATTTATATCATTTTTAAGTATTGTTCAGGAAATTGTCTGGTTGGTATAAAATAAAAGATGACCAATTTGGTGGATAATTAAACATAAAACTTTATTCTATGAGTATTCTGAAAAAAGCAGAATTCTGGCAGCGAAAACTAAAGCGAAGATGTATATAATTAACATCACTAATTTACATTAATAACATATTAACAAGCAGAAAATAGCAACACAGCAGTCAACATGGAGCAACTGGAGTGCTTGTTCTACAATCAACATTCTAAAAAGAGAATTACGCCTCATGTGAACAAAGATAGCACCATTTCTCACACTTTTCAAAATCTTTAATTTTTTCTTTAAATGCATCGCCAATTGTTGCCAGCTCAGGTATCATTGACCTGGCATCCATTAAAAATATATGTAAAACTCTCTTTTTAACAATGAGATTAATGTTGCAAGAAAGCAGTATTAAAGATTTTTCATGGTACATTTCATGGTTTAATGGATTTTCAATTTTTCAGACACACTTTCTCCCAATTAGATTGTTAGAATGTGACTTTTTGGAATTTTTTAAACTGTGCTTTTTTTTCTATTTGCGAATTTTCTTTAGTGAGTTCCACAGATTTTTCGATTTAAATAAATTCTAAACTGATTTGATCATGCTAAAGCACACCTTAACTCCTTCTGTTCAGTCTATTAGTGAAATATGATTACTTTCAAACACACTTGCAACATGGAATGTATCTTCATCCTGCTGAAATATAAATACACCATTACTTTGAAGAGATGGCGATATATAAAGGAGATTGAAATGTCTGGAGCATCATAACATGATGGCAACATTCTTAAATACAAATCCAACAACTATAACAATAAAATCATTATTATAAAGTATACTTAAAAAAAATTCAGTCAGAAAAAAAAAATTCCGTGAATAAAAATTATTTTGATAAAATCCTTTTTTTTTTTAATTTTTATGCGTCTTAAAAATGATTTTTTTAAATAATAATATGATCCAAAGTCAATGAGGTAAAACATTAAACGTTTAATATTTTATTAAAAATGTTATTAAAAATTTTGAGAAAAACTTTCTCAGTGCTCACCTGAGAAATAATTATGATCCAAATTTAGCAGGTTTATATTCAAATGGTCTGACTTGTATAGCGTTTGAACGAATCTTTTATCATGCATGTCATATGATGTAATTTATTGGTAATATGCCATACAGTAAAGATTATCATGTTAATATTGGATAGGGGTGGCTTCAATTTAAGTTGTAATTGATCACTTATACATTCTTGGATATTTTTGTTTCTTTGGTCACGCAAATTTCCTCCAAACGTGAACTGTTTAGGAATGAACCGACTTTCCTTGCCATTAAATAATAATCATCTAAATGACCGAAACTGTTCGACCCGTCATTAAAAATTTAAACAACCTATTACAAGTTGCATTGAATTTTTTTGATAGATACTATGCAATCAGAATACACATTTTTTTCAATTGTTTTCCTAAAGTATTTTTGCTTATCACTATCAGTCAGGAAAATATTGGTCGTATCACTCCAAATATTTCTGTCCCATTTCTTATTTGTAATTTTTATGTTATTTCAACGCTATTTAATATTTTTTATCTTTGTGCAAAAAAAAAAAAAGTTTTTTTTTTGTTGTAAAATTTTATAACTTTAATGCATTTTTTGCTGTCTGCACATAATAGCCTCTTACTGAATTTTATTTAAAATGTTTCATTTAATTTTCGGGTGATTTCTTGAATTGTGAATGTTTATAGTCTGTTACATTATCTACAAATTGTGAAAGAAATGCATGATGGGAAAAAATCTTTCAAAATGGTCTTTCAGAACAAATCGTTAGAGAGCACCGGTTTACGATTGAAGATATTTCTTGGATAATAGGTACTTACAAAAAAAAAAGTTTTTCTAAATAATTGATTTTTTTTAAAAAATAACGTTTCCCTTCTTAATTTTTAGCAAAATTTATTGTTTCAGTAAAATCATTTTTACATGGCTTTAAAGCTAAAAGTAAAAGAAAAAAAAATCTTTTGATACTTATTTTATTATTATTGTTTTGTTTTTTCCTTCTAATTTTAACGAACCTTTAAAAATATTTTCAGCAACTTATCATTTATTTAGTAGTTGCGTTTAACGTGTGTTGCGTTGGTGTTAAAATAATTGTTTTGGCCTCAGCATTGCAGTTAATTACTTAAGAGTACATTTTTTTAAAATAAACTAAGGGCAAACGAATCAAACCTAAAATATCAACATGCTACGTTGTTTCGAACTATTTTTTTTAATTTAATGATTTAGCCACAATTTACTTGTTGTTATGTATTATTTCCTATCAGCACTCAACTGGTTTTGTCATGACATACTATTAATAATCTTTATTTTTTTAAATGATTACCATCGTTTAAGTATTCATGATTTTTTTCAATTATTTCTTCGTAACTCTTAAACCATTGCCGCTTTATTTCACTATTTAACATTATTTTTTAAGCATCTAGATAAGTTTTTTTGTGTAACTTCTAAAATTTTTTAATTTTTTAGGTCCATTAATTTTAATATATAAGCAAATAATAATAAGGCACCCCAATTAGGTACTTATAAATATCTTCCATTCATTTCTTTACATGACATAAACAAATAAATCCTATAGATCCAATGCAACTCCTTTATTGCATGGGAACATATTTAAAAAATTATAGTATATGTGATAGACACACAAAATTGTAACTAATTGGGGTCAGAAACAAGAATGATTTTAAAGAATTTTTGGTTAGTGCGGCGAAAGTTTCTGTGACATATATTCAGGGCCATATTATCAAATAGGCAAAGTAAGTACTGTCTAGTAGCCACAAAATTTTGATATATTCTTTTATGATACTTTTGACTATTATACTTTTATGGTTTCATTTAATTTACGAGGACTTTGCACTCGAATTGATTGAAATTATGTCGATTAAATGTCAAAACATTATTCAAATACTTTTCATTAATTATCTTTTACAAGTTTTACATAAAGTTGTTTGAAAATTATATATATTATTATATCTTTAAAAAAATAGCTCATTATAAAATTAAATAGCATTTAATTTTTGGATTATTTTGGTTAAATCTTTCAAATTTGACTTTTGAATGTTTTTATATGATAAATATTGACACAAACTCTCCTGGAAGGCCTCCAAAATCAAATATTTTGTCAGATTATCAGAATTTGCTACTTAACTATTCTTGAACAAATAATTAAAATCAATAAAAAATATCTGCTGTCAAAAATTAGAGATTGGAAAAGCCCCCCTCCCCTCCGAAACTTTCATTGCAAACCCTGCATTTGGTATATCACGTGATTTGGGGGGGGGGGGGAATTCATACAAGACCAAAAAAAAAGATAGAATAATTTATGTATTAACAAGATGTTAAAACTATTTAATTTAAATAGGTTTAATCTCTTAAATATTTAAATTGTGTTAAGACTAATTGTTTCAGTCATTTACACCATAGTTAGAACCGTGAATACAAAATCTCTATGTCAAATAAATTAGTTACCTATCAAACTAGACTAGTTACCTATCAAAGCTCTATGTCAAATAATAATTTTGATGTTTATTAAAATAAATAGTAGTCACAAAAAAAAGAATGTCTTCTAATGAGATGTTTAAAGATATTTAATTTTAGAAAAAAATACCTTGCACTGACGGAGAAAATTCAAGTAATTAATTAAAATTAATAATAAAATAGGTATCAAAACCTCTGGCAATTGATGACCTCTTCTGTATACTCAAGACAATTTTTTTTTAATGTCAAAACAAAATTTATAGAAAATTTCCAACTGGTCGAAACATTATAGCATGATAATATTTTGAGCCTAATTCATCTATCTTTATTTTATTTTTTAAAATTTACTCTTAATTATATAGCAATTTTAACTTCACACAAAATAAATTTTTGTGACTGTAACTTTGATACCTGAATTGGTGCTTCTCCCATCATTCTAGAATGTAAAAATGGCTTCATCCGGGAATTCATTTCGTTTCTAAGAACGGTATCATCAAGAACTCATAATGAAACAGCAGATACAGGATTCGTTTATATATAAGAAAACATTGTAGAATTCTGCAAAAGTAAAGTTGATATCCTTCAAAACAATTTTTTTTGAAGTGGTATAAAAATTATTTCCTAGTTATAATGATTCCGTAATCATAAAGGGAAAACATTAAGTTTTTTTTATTTATTTAAAATAAAAAATAAAATTAAAATGTGAAGAAATATTTTGTTTCATTAAGCATCTATTACCCAACTGTAGTCTCAATTTGCTAACTGTTGATGCAATGGACTACATCTACAATTAAAGTGGTTTAGACGATTATTTCATCACGTACGTCTCATCTCAATTTAATGCATAAACATTATCATGTTAATATTTTTAAATATGATATTGCAATACTTTTTCTTGTTTTGATTTATTTATTCTTATAGAAGTTGCGATAGTATTAAATACGTTTTTCCGTGTTCCTATTATCATTACTATACAATTAAAAGTAAATTTTGAAAATAAAATAAACTCGAGTCAAGCTTGTAGCATTATCATGCTTCAATATTTTGGATTAGAAGTTTGTTTCTCCGTTTTTATTTTCAAAATAGAGAAATATAGAGAAAGTATAGTAATCATTAAAAAAATTCAAACTAGAGATTTCATCAAATCTTCAAATTATAGACCTGCTTGAGTTCGAAAAACATATTTTTGGAAAATGTCCGACTACTTGTCTGTGACAAAAATAACTCAAAGGAGCTTTGGGCTAGACTGCTGAAATTTGGTATACAATCTTTACACCAATTTTGCAGATTTCTATCAAATTTTGAGTAATATCTGTTCCGCGAAAATCCGTCTACCCGAATGTACGAATATAATTTAACACGATAATTACAAAACTAAGAGCGCTAAATGGATAAAATTCGGAATACAAATTTAACATCTATAGTGTAGACACCTGCCAAATTTTGAGCCACATTCAATTAAGGCTGACTGTCTGTCAGTCTGTACACAGGTTGGTTAATAATAATTTTGATTTTTTATCTAATTTTTTAATCATATTTAATAATTTAACATTATTTATTTCATAAACAGTCTTATAATTTTGAGTATCGAAAAATCTGGATTTTATATTTTATTAGCTGTAAAAGCGCACCGGACTTTTAGAAAAATGAACGTTATCCAAAAGACTTCAGTAATGGAAAAATTTGCAAATGACACTTTCTAATTTTTTTTTTTTGAAAAACATTTTGAAAAAAGATATTGGATAGTGATGATAAAGATCAAACTGGTTCTATAGATTTGTTCTGTGAGTTTAATATTTGAAACACTGCAAGAGAGAATATAGTCAATGTCATTTCCTGATTATAGGAATGCCAGTAAATGTTGCCATTAAATCCAAATTTATACATTAATTTTTTCAGTGAATCTAGAGTAATAATCATCCGGGTCATGAGACTTGTTGTTATTAAGCCATCTCTTATTATTTTTTTTATCCCTGTTAGATATCCCTGGATAAAAGTAAGAATTCCTTTAGATTTCATTTATTCTTTTTATTTTGTTCAATCTGGTGCACAATTTGAAGATTAGCTTTTCAATAAGATGTGATAATATCTTTGATGACAATTCATGCAAAAATACAAAATTGTTCGATTTCCGTGCCCGTTTTTGTTAAGGAATTTGCTTTCGCGTTTCAAAAATATATTTGACTGTTCTGGAGTCCAAACCAAAACTATCCAATGGTGAACAAAGAAATTGCTTATCAGCAGCAACATTTTTTCCACCCTGGAATTGAGAAGTTATTTATGGCTTGACATATCGCTAAAGTTTTAGCCGTAAAGGTGGAATAAATAGGATGAATTTAATAAGCGAAGAATTGTAATAATAAGTCGTTTAATTAGAGAAAGTTAAAAAGAGGTCTTAATATTATCTACAATTAAAGCAGAATGACAGCAATTACAAAATTTAGATATTCCTCTAGTAAATAATTTTTACGGAGTAAAATGCGATGAGAGAATTAGAAATATCAATGCATATTTTCAAAATATTACTGACCAAGTTTATTAATTTATTTTTTTGCGAAAATAATTTCGTCTCGGAGAAGATTTTATGATCTTCATTTACATCGCATCATATGTATGCATTTACGAATTTCGATATTCAAATTTTATGTGTTTGAAAAAATATTCAGAATTCAGTATTTGAATTTTGAATCCATAAACACATTTATCAAGTGAAATAAAATTCTATTTCATAAACACAAGCAGGTATGTTGATTGAGAGCATTTTCGGTAATATTAAAATATGAGATTAAATTAACCAAAATTACAAAAGAAATCGCACAATCTTAAAAGAGTATTTAAAGATGTATATTCGTATATTGTTGTAACATC
Source organism: Argiope aurantia (assembly GCA_026543865.1). Lineage (NCBI taxonomy): Eukaryota > Metazoa > Arthropoda > Arachnida > Araneae > Araneidae > Argiope > Argiope aurantia. The sequence goes on along the minus strand of JAPMOR010121301.1, from coordinate 16,116 downwards.
ATTAAGTATTAATAAAATATTATAAATAAAACCTCTAATTACCAAAATGCAAGAGCATCAGATTCTTTAAATTCGTAAAATTGATATGGAAATAGGCAAATTTGCCTATTTGCAAATTGTGCAAAATTTGCAAATTATGACAAAATAACGCTTACAGTTGTAAGAAAAGAATTTTAATAAAACTAATATTTAGAAGAAAAAAAAGAGTTATGAACGAATTTTCTTAAATTATCGTTTGCTTTTTCCCAAGAAATTGTTAAGTTGAGAAGTTTAAATTAAATCGTATACATGATATATATTAAAAGGTATTAAAAATATTAGCAAAAGTGAAAAGTCAGAAGGAAAAAAAAATCACTTGGCAAACATTGGAAAAAGCACACGAATTACAGATGTAATTAAACATAAGTTAACATTGTTAAATTTATATAACTGAAAAGCTAGTTTTTTTAAATTTTAAAATGACGCCATAAATAAATAAATTCTGCAGAAGTTATAAGGGGAAAAAGTAAAATCCTTTAACACTAAATTTCACCTTTATTTAAAAGAAACATAGAAACTTTTTAATAAGGAGGTAATCGTTCCAGATGCTAAAAAATGAGTGTTCCATATTTCTTTCGAAACCATCAAAGAATTTGGAATGTATAATACAAATAAATAGACAGACAATTTTGCATATGTATAGATTATTCGTTCATTATTTTCCTAAAACTTGAAGGGAAAAAAATTACCTAAGGTAAATTGCTAATTAATTAGCGGAATAAAATGAAATTTTTAAACGAATTTCTTGATTTTTGAAAGGAAAAGTAAGCATAATGCAAAGAATGAGGAAAAATACCTTTGAAAAATTGCATAATTTATTAAAATAAATTCCAAATTTAGCAGTATTTCAATGCGAATTTAAAAACAATATTTAGAATTTTTTTATTAATTATTTTTAAAGAATATGATTCTTACAAGATCAAAGTTTCTTTTTTTTAATTTCGTTTTAATTTTTTTAATAATGAAAATAGCAGTGTTAATGCAATTTAAAAAATTAAACTATGAGTCGCAACTTTTTAATATATATTTACGAATAAATAATTTTTTCTTATTTATTACTGAAGCTGAACACCGGAAGAACTGAAAGCTAGCTATCTCACAGCAATTTCGAGCAGTTATGATATTGAAACTTTTTTAAATCAATATATCTTAACAAAACATTTACTTCTAACTTATGGAAATTATTCACTATATAAAAATATTCCATACTAAAATATATATATTAAAGTATACAATCAGAGTGAAAATAAAAACAACGAGAAATTGACGAATTTTAAAAGAAAATAGAACGTGGCCGAGGAAAAAAGATGCGCATGAACATGTGAAGACTGACATTGAGGCGTGTTGCCATTTTCTCAAAAAATTTAATATCCCTATCCCAAATGGAAGTCGAAAATGATTTTGAAATGAGTACATGTAAAAAAAAAATATTGCAATCATTACATATGTAATTGATTTCATGAACTTCATGTTTAAAACATATATTTCATTTAAATATATGATGTCGATGAGTTTAAATGCAAATTCACCGGTATTTTAAATTATGGCAACAATAATAATTATTGGTCACAGATTGTACAAAGAAAAAAAAAAGGAAAAAGAAGCTGGGAATCGAAAGTATGTGTCTGCTGAGAAGTGTCTTTTCAAGAATGTTCGTTTTGAAAAAATTGTTTTAACTTAGCGAACATTTCATTGCACATCTAAAAATCCAAATTTTAATTATCATTTTAATTTCCGATCATCCGGATATTCAGGATGCCTTATGTAAGTAAATATACTGCATGTTCCATAATGTTTCCACCATGCCGATGAATGTACAGTGTTAGTTGTCATTTTGACTTTTGTTAAGTAAATTTCATTTCTTATGTATTTTTTCGTTATTTAAAAATTAAATTATTGTTTGAATGAGCATAGAGTTATTTCTATTTATGTGGTTTATCTGTTTTTCCCTGTAAATTCATGAATAGATTATTTTAAAAATCCGTGTTTGCTATTCTTTGTAGCATAAGGTAACTTTTATATTCTTTTAATGTGAATAATTTTATGAAATAGGAACAGTCATTTGTAAATTTTGAGCAGAATTCATTTAATGAAATTTTTGTAATTTTAAAAAATCGGAATTCGCCATTTCTAAATTATTTTGCGAAATCTAAATTATTTCTGCCAGAAACTACGTATTTGATCTTATTTGAATAAGCTTTTTTTAATGTAGTGATATTGAATAATTGTAAATCATCTTATTAAAGAATTCAGGGAAAGTAAATGTAGATTTTTCAAGATATAAGTATTGTTTGTAAAATAATTTTAATGTGCAGTATGAATTCAATTTCTCAAAAAAAAAATTATTTAAGGGGGAAAAAAATGTTGCACGGTCATAATGTAATTTAATAATCTATGACAAATATCATTTAACATAAAGAAAAATTTACTATTTTTAATTATAGCAATTAAGTATTTAACAGTACTTATTTATAGCATGTAGGCTATTGTATGCTTTAATTAATATTTTGTTAACATCATTAAACAATATAGAAACTTATATATTCATGTATATATACATATACTTATTTTCTTTGTATATATGTTGTAATTTTTACATGTGTTTTTGTAAATTATGCATTATGTACTTCAGTTATTTAGAGCTTCATTGTAATGCATTTTTACTTTTCAGAGTATTGTTTTATGAGATATTTCTTATTTCATTGATCAGAAATTTTCATTTGGATTTGATGAAATGAATCTAAATGAAACTGTTGTTACACCAAAATACTTTTGGTTTTGCTAGTTGCTTGAGAGTGTTCTAAAAGACTAGTATAGATAACAAAAACCTCAAAACTCGTAAATGTATCTCCAAAATTATAACAAATTACTATGTTATTTTTTGTGAAAAAGTCACAAATTAATGCTTAATTCATCATTTGTAATCTTTATATCTTAAACAGGCTGACTATATAAACTGGTATCTTTTTCTTTAAAATAAAATTGTTTTTCCAAATTATACATTATATAAATGCACAAATATTTTTCTCTGAGGGGTGGGAGAACCAGATAGAAGTTATATGTAACTATAAATATATAAAACATTTACTTTTTTGTTAATGCTATATTGTGTATTATTTATTTTTTCACTGAAGAATGATTTATAAAAAATTGTTAATACTTAATAATGCAATTCTTGGGGGAGGGTTAATAAATAGATTGCTAAATATTTAAAATTTGATTAATCTTTCCTTTAAATTACTTCTTTAATTTTGATTCTGGTAGTTGTAAATTATAAGATAAATCTTTTTCTTTTGTATGATATGGATACAATACCATTTGATTTTATTATTTTATACTTGTTGATACAACGGCTACAATCGTACAATTAGGTTTTTTTTTAAAAATCTTCTTTTAAAAATACCCTCAAATACCTACTTCAAATCTATAAACAGTATAGAAAAGTTATTAATATTAAAAAAAATTTATAATGGCGTATGGAAACAAATTTTGTTGCATTGAGATATATATTTTTAAGGATTAAAATAAGATCCTTTATAATATAATTGTACTATATGTTTGTGTAGATTAAGTTCAGATTTTATTACTTTTTCATTATTTTAGGATTTAATTTAATACAAGGAAATAATTTATTAGAGAAAATGTTTTCCTTTTATCACTAAGTTTAGATGAGATAAAATTTCAATATATTAAAATTTATTAGCTATCAATTATATTTAATAGAAATAGAAAAAAGCAGTTTTGGGGGAACAAGACATTTGAAAAATATTATAAGAAAATACATTGATAATACTGATAATCTTATTGATCAGAACCTTGATCCTTATATTATACTGATATACCAAACTGAATTATATTGACATTTTTTAAATGAAGCGTTTAAATTTGTTTAATGTTTTTATTAAAATTATAGTTTCTCATAAATATCTAGTATTTTGAAATGTATCGTTTCTATAAGAGATAATATATTAGAAGTAACTATATATTGAAGTATGAGAATATATTATTGTATTAGGAATGAATTTACCCTTTCTATTGCATGAGTTTTTAACTAAGTTGAACAGTTTGATTTTGACATCTGAAAAGTTAGGAAAAGTGACACTTTGGACCCACCTTGATAGATTTATGAGAGAAAAATATTCTTTAATATCCACTATATAGCATAATTTTAAAAAATATATAAATGAAATTTTGAGTACCTTATGTAAATAACTTACCTCTTCCCCAGCAGTATTGTATGATCTTTATGGGGAAAAGTTAACTGGAGCCTAATTATATATCCTTTAGCTCTCATTTCCTTATATGGGGTTGTTTCAAGTGGGTTTATTGTAACTGCTTTACTATCAAGAATTTGTTATTAAAAAATGAATCCTTAATATATTATGTGATTGAAAAATAAATACTTTATTTTAATCCTTAATAAAATCATTTTTCAGAAACATTTGATTGAATACTTATTTTAAACTAGGTAATTTTTTTAATTAGTTTTATTACATTTGACATTTTTGCTATCATGAAATAGTATGTTTAATTTAACAAATTTTTTTTCTCTCTGCTGTCGTATAAGAAAGAGACAAAGCATATGTCTCGAAGGTTAAATTATTATTCAAGTGGATTTTAACAGTGTGCTATAATTCTAAGCACAATAAATGCTTTTGATAAAATAGTTATGATATCTAGGGTTTTTTTTTTTTTTTTTTCCTTTTTCTTTTTCTTTTACATTCTTGGAACATTTATTTTCATACTTTTGACATTTCTGATCTCAGTAAGTATGCATACTATCTGCAGTTCATTATATCTATGGCTATTTATGTGTGATGTTAGTTAAATTCTCAAAAACTGGGTGTTTTTGCCAAAAAAAGGGGGGAAGGGTAAAGAATGATAAATTTTTATTTCATTCTACATTGTAATCTGTAAATCTGAATAAACTCAATTCATCTGTATTTTTGAAATTTAATTTTTTCCCCACACTTAAATTCAATTTTAAATACTTCACTTTTGAATTTCATGGATTTTCAATGTCTCTCAAGATTTGATTACTGTAGTCTAAACTGTTACTCAAAACAACTTTTTAGTTCTGATTTCATTTCTGAGTTGTAAAAATGTTTCCTTCATCTTTTTTTATTCTCTTTTTTCTTACTTTGATATTCTTATTATCAAAGCTTTCTTTTCTTCTCGAGTAATTGCAGCTTTCACTCACTCTAATTTATACCTGAAAATTATTTTTGATTCATCTTTAATTCTTAAGTTTAAAATGAACAAAATGTAGCTTTTTATCATGCCTGCATTTTCGTCAGGCATGATAAATAGCATACCACTATTATTCATTTATTAAATATGTGTGGAATAGAACTTCTGGTAATGAATGGGGGTATGGTTCTTTTCAAATTGCAACGTTATTCTTCTTAATAATAACCAAAAAGTTCAACTTGTAGCAGTTTTTTTTTTTTAAATTCTTGAAATCATTGTCATTATTAAGAATGACATGCATATAAAGCGAGATAGAAAAAGGAAAAGAAAGTGTGGGAACACATTCAGAGCTTCTATAGTTTAAAAAGGGAATTTTATTTCCATTTAGCCAAGCAAGTATTTATTTTAACTACACAATTTTTACATGATGCTATATCTTTATTTCAAACAGTTGCAAATATTTAGACCCTGAGAAAAAGGCCAATTCAGATGTCAAAAGTTGAGAGAATATAATTAAATAAGAAAAGTGAATAAAATGTTTGTTTTCATTTATTGTATATACAAAATGTCATGTTTTTCTTTATGTAATGGAGATATATTTATTTCTAAATGTAGAAGAGTTGATTTCAAATTTAGGTATAAACATTTATTTTTAGCAATGCAAATTTATGCAATGCAGAAAAACTGTTATATGCAAACATTTGTCTATTAGTACATCATTCAATCATCATGATTTGAATAGAATTTGCTTATCACACATATTATTGTTCACTTTGAATGGTTGATTTTATGATATTTGCAATTTCAACTTAAGAAGGGAAGAGAAGAAACTAAACATTTAAGATATCTTGGAGAAGTACTGGAATATAGAACAAAGGAAATAAAATTCTTTACTTGCATTTATCTGCTTAAAATTAAGTATTCTTTAAAAAATGATATATTTATGGGACAAGGAACAATCTAAATTAATAATGATTTATAATTATGCAGTTATAATGTAGCTGCATATGTTTGCAAGTATTGCTACAAAAATTTTATTTCCTATAGGTATTGAAGATATTCATTTTGAACAATTTGTTAAACTTGTCAATTAATACATTATTTGACCTTTTTTCCCCCCTTCAAGAAATTTAATAGGAAATAATAAATGCATTATTATCCGATATTGCCTTTTTTTAAAATAACATATTGCAGTATGTGTATTATTGCTGAAATGCACTAAGGAAAAAGACTGAACAGTCTGAGGCATGAAAAGATGATTTAAATTGATAAATTTGCCTTTAAATATGCTTCAAATTTTAGATTAAAATGTGGAATTTTGTATATCCATTAATGTAATAAATATTTTTCTGATCGGCAGTTTTAAACTATGGAAAACATAAAAATTTAATTATTTAAACTTTTGATCAGTTTCTACAGAAGCCTAATGATATTTATACTATTACCCAACTTTTATTTAAAGAAATTTTATAATGAGAAGTTTACTTCTAAGTGTAATATTTCAGGAAATAAATTGTTACATTTTTTAGAGACATCCTTTATTATATATATATATAATAAAGTCAACATTTTCAACAATTAAGTTAAAATTGCTCTTCAAAATTAGCAAATACATTATTATTAATCATAGTAAATAAAAAATATTTATATTTAAGACAATTATTATATGTAAAATGCATGATGCACCTACCTTTCTATTTGTTTCTTTTATTTTTTAAATGTTTATAAAATTAAAACAGTTTGTATGCTTCTCTTTATACTTGCATATATAATATCATATTACATACCAGTGCAAGTATTTTATATAAACTGATAAGTAGATATAATGATTAATTAAAAAAAATACCCAGTTAAATATAAAATGTTTTGCATCGCATCAATGTTAAATGCCTTTTAATTGAAATCCTCTTAGTGTGTATTTCATGTTTCATTCCTTTAATTCTTAAATCTATATTCCTAGTTGATATCCCTACCTCTCTGTTAAATTCTGATAAAAGTGTAAATTCATTAAAAGATATAATCTCAATTTTCTACTTTATTCCTTCTAGTGCTTGATTATTTTAAAATAAATTATTTTTATGAATTCATACATAAAGTTTTTTGATTAATAAATGTGCATTATGCATATTTGTAAGGTATATTTGAAGTTAATTTGAGATTTATGTGTAAAATCTTAAAAAAAATTATTTTTATTTATTTTGTTTACAGCTTCAGTTATTTCTCACATATTTGGTTATATTTCAATATATTTTTTTAAACATGGTCAGGTTTAAAGATTTAATTGGAAATGTAATCTCTGGTTTTAATAATCAGAATTACAGCTATACAGAGCATTTTTTTAAAAATCTTATATTACCTTATTTTCATATTTAAGTTTAGATGTATTAATAATTTGCTTATTGCTGATTAAATGACTGTTATATATCAAGGATTTTTCTTATATTCTTGCTTATTAAGATTGAAGTTAATGTTTCTTTCTTTACAGACATCAGCAGAGGGTGTAACATTAAGGAAATTAAGAAAGCGACCTGGACCTGCTCATCACAAGTATAATTTGAGGTCAAAATCCAGAACAAGGCCTAAAGTCTGTAAAGTTTGTGGATCATCAAGCGTTGTCAAACGTGGACTCTGCAAAAATGAACAAAGGAAATCTACTCCAAGAAAATCTGGTGTCCCTCGTCGCAAGAAATCCGAGTGTTCCACACCTTGTGTAATTTGTTTGGATACTGAAAAGGCAAAGCGAACTAAGAAAGTCAAATGTGGCCATGAGTTTCATGTTAAATGCATAAATAACTGGTTGAAGTGTTCAGACTCTTGTCCTGTTTGCAGATTTCAATTAAGGCGGCCTTGCTTGAATTTAGTTCGTAGATTGACCTTAAGAGTATCTCCCTACTTACAGTTTCATTTTTATTGATGATGTTCTTCCTGTCATAAACTCTGTATGTTGGTGTTTTTCTGTTGAATATTGTCTAAAAATTTTATATAGTTTATATTTCTTTTGTTAATTGCAGGTTATATATTGGTTATAAATTTCTATACAAATCTTTTTTTTTTTTTTTTTTTTTTCCTTTTCTATTCTTTGGTTACAGTAAATTTGTTGCATTTTGCAACAAATTTGTATTTCCTAGTTTCAGTATTTTTATTTGCCTAGTCTGTTGATAGCTTCTTTTTGACATTTTGATTTCAGTTTAGATAATCTTGTGAAGTACTTCACAATTGATTACTGATATTCTATTCAGAGATTTTCTGAATTAATTTTCATTTTAAAAGAATTTTTGGTATTTATTCATATATATTAATTTTTTAATACTTATAATAGATAATGAATATCATTTTGGTTTTGTTTTATAAATATAAATCATTCACCATAAATTAGTACTTTTATAATGCTAAACTTTATATTTATCAGTAGTTTTATAATGTAACATTTTTGTATTTTTATTACATCTTAAATCTAATTTTGACTACTATTTAAAAAAAATTATATAAAATTTTTTATTTAATTTGAGAACAATTTTTTTAAGATCCATTATGATTTTTAAAATATTAACTATGAAATTTTTCTGAAAAATTGGTAATGAAGGTTGAACTGAATTTTCATTTTGCCTTTAGTTAGCCATATTTATGGAAAGTTCTGCTTAATATTGTTGAAGAATTTCCCCATATTTTTTGCATTTTGATTAATTTTTATATTTTCTTCCATCATACTTTAAAAAATAATTTCATATAATCTGCTATCAGAACTATATTTAAAATTTTATTTGAATACATTATATAACTGAATTAACTTTTTACTATCAATTTTTATTTTGAATAGTAGGTATGTAGATTTTTAGATTTTATAATTTGAGATCTGCGTGTCTGAGGCTTTTTGCCGTTTTGACCTGCCTTTTACTCTTCAACCAACTGAAAAATCCTTTTTACTACTTTAAGCATTGTCATTTTAGGGAGTTCAATTACTGGATGGTTGCCAATTAATATGCTAAAAAATCTTGCAATTTTCTAAAATTATATGCATTTATTTATTACATTAAACATTTTACTTTTTTAAAAGCATTTTTGAATCCTTACTTTTCAGTACAGATGCTGAATGATTCTAACTGGCAGCTTTATATTTTATTTAAATGTTTTGTATATTTAAAATTAATTAGCTATACAAAATCGTCTCTTGATTCATACATGTAAAGTTTTACAATATCAGAGTTTTCAAAAAGAAATATCATTTGATTGTACTGTGATATTTGTTCAATTTGGAGGAAAAAATTACTGTTTATTCTTTCCTTTTTTTTCTGCAAATTTTGCATTATTTATGTTTGAAAAGTTTTTTAATGGATATTGTTAATTTTATTGAACAAACCCAACATTCAAGCAATTTAGTTCTGCAGGTCCTAGAACTTTAATTGAAGCTTGGTGCTTTGGGGGAGTGAGAATTGTTTTGTTGACAACTATAAGCGATATTTGTGCTATTCTATTTTGTAAATGGGAAATTCAACTTATTATATGCTTATTATTTATTATGGTTAATGTTTTTTCCTGCTTGTTACTTAATGTCAATAATAAATTGTTATTTTTATTAACTATTTCAGGGGACAGTAACGCTATTGTCTCATTATGTGATACATAAAACATATATTCATACATTATTCTTAAAATTGTGGGGTTTCTTATGCGATTTCAAAACCACAAAAATAAATTATTGGAAGATGTGATTAAAAGTAAGTAAAGATACTATTGTTCTTTTTTGTTTAAAAGAAAATCTTCCTCTTACTTTTTTGGTATTTAAATGAATGTTGAAACATGTTGAAGTTGTTAAGCTTATTGTTTTAGAGGTTTTGAAATTTCAATACATTCAAATCAAAGATTTATAAATGTTTGAATGTTAAAATATTATGTTCCTACAAAGTTTTACATGCAAGATGACTTTTATTAGTTGTGAATGTTAATTCTATGTATATTTATTTTTCCCATTGTATGTTTTCCATATCTTCAGTCATGTACATAATTTCTTTGAAACATGTGCATTGTGCATACTTTTTTTTTTTTTTTTGGTTTGGAAAATAAACAAGTTTATTCATTTTATTGCCATAAAAGAATTTTTTGACTGTTTTTTTTAAACTTGGAATAAATTTTTCACAATATTAATATTATTATTGCATATTCTATGCTATCTGAAAAATGATAAGTATTGCAGATATGGTCGCATGGATGTCTTCTTAGTTAAAGAATGAGATTAAAAATTCAAGAAGTAAAAAATATGTACATTTGAAATATTTTTGATGCTTTTAGGTGTTTCTTCACGCATTTTATCTTTAGCTTACTATTCCTAACAGATAAAGAGATAATTGAAATTTTATTTCTTACTATGTGAATTTTCTATAGAAAAAGTAAAGAACACTTATTTTTCCTACTATTTATTCAAGTTGTTAAAATTTGCAATTGGAAACTTTAGAGAATATCTGCTGACTTCCAAAGTATGGTTATACTAGAAAAAAAAATTTTGTTGATTATATTATCAATACAAAATGTTAGAAGGAAATTTTCTCTTTATTACATTTACAATTTTTTTTTTATTGAGATGCATAATAAAACATAAATTTCTATAATAAGGAGCACAAAATGACTTTTCAATCAATTGGAAGTTCAGCTATCAAATCTGTATCATTTCCATGGTAGAATTGGACAGATGCGGGTTATATAGCAAGATGGTTATATGTTTTATATGTTTGGATTTTTATAACAAGATATTGACACAATTTTCTGGTTCTTATGTAAAGCACAGTAATAATGAATAATTTTTTTGAAATCATAACATATATATATCTACTTTATAAGGGGGAAGGTCAGTTTATTTGAATACTAAAGCTCAACATGAATTTATTGGAATTATAAATGACACAATCAGCTGCTGATTTTATCATTTTAGAAAGGATCTTCAACAATCGTCATAACTATAGAAAATGTTGCTGTTTAAATAAATAAAAAAACTATTCTTTATTTAATTCTATAAAGCAATTTAATATTACCATTCAGATAATTATCTTTAAATTTCTGCCAATGTATAGATCTTCTCCCTCTTTTATTGTAACATAACCTATTTTTCATATTACTTAAGCCAAACACAAATATGGATATCTTCATTGAATTATGCATTTTTTCAGACAATGGTCTTTTATATAAAATTATGAAGTGCTTAAAATTCTATTTTTTAAATTGGACAATTAAAAGTAATAGTAATGCAAGTTTTTATTTTTTTACAGAAATAACATTATATTGTAATAAATTCTGAAACAAACATATTGAAATGTTATCATTTGAAGGGTGTCGTATGTATCGAGATGACCTGAGAATTTAATTTAAATAAATTTGTACAATAATTACAGTTTTAAACCTTTCCTTTTCGAAAAAAAATGGTTTATATCATTGTACTTTAGCCAATCCAATTATAGAAAGTGTTTAATACATATCCACTTTAATAACTGAAATAAAAATAAATTCTAAAGCAAATATCGTAAGTATATTATGCTTACAATAAGCCTTTTATTAAATTCCTTTAAATGAAGGCAAAATATTCATTAATGGACTTGATCATTTTAAAACCAACTTGAATCGGAAATATGTTATACTTTTAAATATTCACTCATTCATATGTGTATGTAAATTACATAAATTTAAGATATCTATGTTCATGATAACATTGATGGATTCATATATTTGTTAAGCAGTTGTTTGTTGAATTATTATTAAATGTAACTTTATTAAGAATTCAATTACATTTTTTCTTTAGCACTGCTTATTAATGATATTTTATTATTTAAAATCAACTGTTTTCACTATTTATTTCTGAAATAATTCTCATAGCACAGTTCTAAAAAAATTACAACATAACATATTATATAAAGTGTTCATTGCTTTTTGTAAATGAGATTAAAAAGTATCTGAAATCCTTTTAAAAAGAACAAAATAAAATCAATAAAGTTCTGCAATTGGCATTGATATATTTGAAAACTTTTATGGTAATTTCTGTATATTGCTTTCAGTGATGCATGAATATCTGTTAAATTAGTCAATACCTGTTAAACATACTTTATAATCAACTAAGCATGATTTGATTAGATTTTATGGTGCAAAAATGTTGTATCAAATAATGATTTGAAAGAACTTATACAATGTTACAGAACCCAAACAGGATACAAAAATTCAAAACTAAACGTAAAATTTTACTAGGCAAATTAAATAGGTTCTTACTTTTTTCTTATAGATTGAATGGGGGGGGATTAAATTTTTGATATTGATTCTTACTTGAAGGAGATTAAAATATATTGATTTTTAAATTTGTAAATTTTTAATATTTCCAAGAAATTTTATGTAGAAAGAAAACAAAAATTATCTTTATGAAAATATGTCTACAAACAAACTTAATACAGTCAGCAGATTTTTAAACTCTTAGTTGTTGTCTTCACTTTAAACTACTTTAAGACTACAAAATGCCCCCTTACTTGAAATTGCAACATATAATTCTGATTAAACAATATCTAATAATTAATAACCTAAGAATAAAAATTAGTGCTTATTAGTTTTAAAAATCATTTAATTCGTTCAGCCTTCTTTTTTGAGAAGCTATATTATTTAAATATTATTTGATGCAACTAATATCCTCATGTTAACTAAAAAAAAGTTATGAATGCAAAGAGTATTTTGAATATTATATTTTATGGTTTTTTTTTTCATTAAATGCTTAATTTTTTTTAAAAAAATGCAGCATTTGATGTTAAAATTATTCAGTTGTCAACAGCATATTTTAGCAAATTACCTTTTTAATATCACTTGCAAATGCTGAAGCATAAGAAATATTCGTGACAATTTAATAGTGAATTTTTTTAATGCTTGAAAAATGATATTTTCATGATTTTGAGCACCAAATTGGATGTTAAATGGTTGTATGTCCAAATAATAAAAACTTTGTCAGTACAGATTAAAGCAAGCATAACAGCTAATTTACGATGGTACTATTTAATTCTTAGTATATCAGCTTGCCTGGGAATAAGCAATGTATATTTGTACATGTGTTAACTTCATTAAGAATGTATGATCAGACATGTGTATTAATACTAGGGAATTTAATGGGGTTTTTTCCCTAAAATATCTTTTATAGATTAGAATTTGAAAGAAAAAGTTTCATTTTTTTTCACAATATTTATAAAACACAATAAATGCATATTTTGGTATAATTGTTTGAATATGCTTGTAAATATTATTAACTAACTAAATAATGTATAGTACAGATTAGAATTGCAGTTTTTAAAGATAAACTAGGAGTGAAATCAATACAAAAGTATCATTGGGAATGGCTAAATTATTATTTATTTCAAATTTTTAATCAATATTTTTTTATGCAAACACAATTCTTAATGTTGGTATTTTCCCCACATAACAAGACACTTTCAAGAAATTCTTGAATCATGGGTATTTATTTGATATGATAAAACATCCTGCTTTTATGTAAATTTAAATATTAGAAGTATTATAGTTTATAAAAATGCTATGTTGAGTGTATTAAAAGTGGAAACAATCAAGCAAGAACTTTGCACCTTTAGTTAAAAATATGATAGCATAATATTTAAAGCTGGATTTGATTGTCTAATTTACTTTTGCTTATAGCAATGGTAAAATCCGTAAAAACATAAATCCAGTAAAGAGTATGCATTATATGAATATAAATCCAATACATAAAACAACAAAAAATATTATTGTAAATATTTTTTAAAAATTATTAGAATAAATAATAAATGTCTGAATCTCAAATTGGTGCTAAAAAAAGGTTTATGTTTTGAATTTTAAATTAGTTTTAAAATGATTTTTTTAATGATTTTTTTGGAGTATATTTAATAATATACTCCAAAGATATAAGAAAATGGTATTTTGATTAATTTTTGTTGTTGTTGTTTCTAATGTCTCTTGTCTTAGACAAGCCCACTGACTTTAAGAATTGATTGATTAATTTTTAAAAGGCCTTATAGCATTTACTACCCAAAAAAATAACCACCAATCAAAATTTCTCACGTTGCACTTTGCAGATAGTAGTAATCCAGCCTATAAACATTAATCATGTTTAAAAAAAATAAAACTGTTTTCTCAAGAAAATTTATCAGTATGATTTGATTTTGTAGATATAATAATTAAATAGTAATATTACTTTAAATATTTTTAATTATCATAAGTGGCTCATACAAAATGCCAAGTCAATATTCAACACCCGAGTTCCTAAAATTTGAAAAAGATTTCTGGATGGGATTTTTTTTAGTTTAAAGACATTTATTAAATTTTAATAGCATAGAAAATTCTTCATGTATTTTATAGGGATAGTTACTATTGTTAACTAATTCTACTCAGTGTAGCATAGCAATATTCAAGATAACTGAAAAATGCAACAGCTTTTATTTGGTAAAATTAATTATAAGTGCCTCAGTAAAGATATGATTTTACCTACAGTAAATAGGCACGGGTTACCTACTTGAAGGCCTTTAGGAAAACTGCCCCACATTTATATTTTCACTTGCAGACAATTCTCCATTAGCCAATAAGTACTTCTCTGCTATACAACAAATCAATACACTAGTTTTTGAATAATGCTGATTAAAACATAGCCACATGAATTTCAACCCTCGTTTTGGACTCCTCAACCATGCCTGGCTTTAATCCTCTAGTGGGTTTTAAGAATAGTAATTGTTCATAACTAATTAACTATTTCATAATTAAAATAGTTAATCTAAGTATTGCTACATTATATCTATACATATCTTTGAATTGATAAATTACAACAGTAAGACATGAATCAGTAACAATATTCCATTCTTCATGATTTAGTAATAAGTGATATAGCAATTACAAAGAATAACCTAGACACTAATAATAGATGATATTGCAAGTGGAATGTCCTACATGATCCAAGGTACTAATGTAAAAACAGACCAACAAGATATCCTGAACGACAATCTTAAAGAAGATCACAAAGACATAAAAAATATATCATATTTATTTCGTGTTATAACACCAAATACAATGGAGTCAGAAAAGGCATTCTATACCAAGTTGAAATTTATTTTTTCTGTGCCATGATGGCTAGTCCATATTGATTTATGTATTTCTTAAAATGTCATTACAGAAGGGGTAATTCAGCAGAACATATTTGAAGAACATTTTTATTTTTTGGGTAGAAAATGAATGTTTTCAAACTTTAATTGTTATTTGATTGATCATCTGTATATCTAAAAATAGATGCAAATAAGGTTAGATGTGCAATATTTATTAACTATCAAATTTTTTTAAAAAAATTGGTTTAAGCAAATTAATATATCATTTCATTCTTTAAAATGATATTTTATAGAATTAAATTCAGGGGCCTAATATAGTAAAACTAAACCAAGATGTATACTTGCAGATATAATGATCAGTAAAAAAAGTAATATGCAAGAATATGATAAACTTAAATTTCTCTATGCCTTTTATATTCAAGATTAAGTTTTAAAAATTAAGTATTATATTCTTCAATTGAATTTTATGAAAATATAAGTTTATTCCATGGAACTAATAATATTCGATTCTCTAGTTTTCAAGTTATGCAAATAATAGAATTCTGACATAAAAAATGCAGCTGTAAAGAATATTGTACAAAAATAGTATTAATATAGTATTTTATTAAATACTGGCCGCCTTTGGCGATCAGCCGGTTCCCCAATCTTAATGCTCGTTAAAATTTTAATAATTAAATATTTCATGTAATTCCTACTTTAATAGCTTCTTCAAAATATTTTAAAGCCTCAAATTTTTTTAGTCATATAATTTACTCATAATATTATAGAGGCCTTCAGTCATATCGCAATATGTATC
>JAPMOR010121276.1:117952-129805 GCA_026543865.1 Argiope aurantia | reverse complement strand
TATAATACTATTTAGGATATAATTTTATGAAATCTATTTTGAACTATTGATACCGAATTTAATATATAAAATCATATTGCAACTAAACTAATCCATGAAATTATTGGAAATCTGCCGACTATTGAAAAAGTACTAAATATCTTTCTCTCCCTTTTAATATATATATATATATAAATTTGTTTCACATATACATATACTAAATTAAACTTTTTAAAAAAAAATTCTATAATATCATTTTTATTTCACATGATGTTTTAAACTGTTGTTGTAGCGGTTGCAATTACTGCCTTCTCCTTTCTTCATAGGTGGCGCTACTAGAGCCACCTATCAAGAGCCATGTTTTCCCATGATTCCTCATTCTTGTCTCTTGTGTTGTCCTTGCTTACCGTGTGTATTTGTTCTATGCCTTGTTCTTCAATATGCTTGTGTTAAATGTTTGTGCCGTGGAACTTAACCCGCTAATAAAAAGTAGTTCCTGAAACTGAACTCATTCTTTCATCCATGGCATAACACATAATAAAGAGTCTCGTCTCTCTACACTGTGAAAAATATGTTTGATTAAAAATAAAAAACAATTGAAATTATTACTGTCTAATATAATCCAAATAAAATTTCAGTGATTAGTAATATTATAAAATATCGAAACATAAATTTTCATCTAATTAATATTAACTTATTCTATTAATATCAATTTTGAAAATGTTTTCAAATTCAAATTTTAAGCATTTATGATGGAAATTTATTTTAAACTAGCCATCTTTGGCTACCAGTTGGTTTGGATTAATGCTGCCTAAAATTTTCAATTTAATATTTTAAGGACTTAATAACTTCGTCAGTAATATATTTTTAAGCTTCAAATTTGCTAGTCAGATAATTGATACTATTTTTGAAGCTTTATATCATTCTATTCATTGTACGAGGTATTTTCTTAATTTTCTGTCAATTTAAAAAGTGCTCTAATTTGAAACAGATGTGTTGAATTTCAACTAATAGAATGGGTATTTTGCAGAAACCAAACATGTTAAAAAATGTATGAGTACAGAGAATAGAATCGTTCAGAATTGAAATCATATGTGTTCAACCGAATACTTTTTTTTATAATCTGTGAAGTACCTTAGAAAATTATTATATAAAAATTTCGTAAATTTCACACACACAAAAAAAAGTTTTTATTTTTGTTTTTAAAAGGTTTTTAATGATTTCATTAATAATATTTTATTTTATTTTCATTAATAAATGAATTTCTAAAACATTATGCATTTAAATTTTTTATGGCACTTAAGCCCTATGAATCATATTCAGAAAAGTGTTCTTAACATTCCAACTTTTAAACCAAGAAACGTTTCAATCATCTACATCATGAAAGATAGAGCCTCAATTTTGCTTTATGAATTGTAAAAAATAATCTGATTTTTTTTCAGCTATTCTAAATTGAAAATTAAACGATTGTTTTTGTTCAAAATCTTAAAAAAGTATCATTTTCATATGGTAAGCAGAGTTTCGTTGTAAAATTATCGATAAAAAAGTAAGCAATAGCAGAGATGGATATTGTTTCAATGGTTCTTCAAATATTTGCCTGCAATGCAAAATTCAGTTTCTTTTCTTCTTTTTTTAGTATTGTATAAAAATCCTAATACAATTTAAATAGAATTTCGGATAATAACTATTTGAATTAATAAGACTAAAAATTTGTTCTGCCGAAAAAAAATGAAGAAAAATGTTAGAGATAAATGATTATGTGCCACACGAAATGTGAAATATTGACAATTTGGTTTAAAAGGAATTCAGAAATGTTTTAAAGAAATCGTGAAGGATAATAAAACATTAAAAAAAGCATCAGAAAAATCAAATAAAAAATCCATGCGCCAAATAACTTGGAAAAAGAACTAGCATCCAACATTTGACATTAAAAAACAATATGATAAACCTGGACTTGAATGAGACAGAAAAACTCGCCAAACAAGTATTTGGCCTTTCTTTTCGGAATGAGTAATTTCCCCACCTCTTGGCGAGCTAACTTGCTCAAGATCATTTCTTGTGCCCACCTCGTTAGATTTGATTGTCAGTTACTCTTTGTTGTGACTGCATTGAAGGATACAAGACAGAAAAATTTAGAGATAATTATTTTAGAATAGAATAATGTCTGGTATGAGTGTACATACTTTCAAGTGGAAGATGGAAAATGCCAGATATTGCGAGATGAAAAAGAATCAATATCTTAGAAGTCCTACCTGGGTAGTTGAAGAAATGGATAATAACGCATGGTATCAGAGAATGTATCCGAGATGGAAATACAATGAGAAATCATAATATCAGAGAAGAAGGCAGCGATGGAGAAGAAAGTATAATAATACACTTTGAGCTAGCAATTTTAAACAAATTTGGTAAAGTTATTGAAAAAATGGTTGGGACATATAAATTTAGGGCAGGCATCTGTATCGATAGTTTTAAAGTACTTCGAGAAGATGTATTTGCAGATGAAGAATCAGGAAATCTCAGCAAGGATAGTCTGTCTGTTGTTTGCCGAATGTGCAAAAGACATTACTTGTTTTTTGAGACAGCATTTACAGTTGCGCGAACTACTATCAAAGTTGAGAAGAGATCATGCCTTTTGGTCATTGAAGATTTCGCTAATTATTTCAAGAATGGACGTTCTGTGTTCGATATTAGTTACTGTCGGAGGAAATTTATTAGAGTTGCATTCTTTTTAACTGAAGATTCGAAAGAGGTATGCAATTTTGAATTTGAATACTTAATCAAAGATTTGGGATATGTTTTTATGAAAACTTATATTTTAAACGCTGAGCATAAATTGATCAGTTGCGGCGAGTCTGGGGGATTTTGCGAAGGTGAAAGAAAAATTCGTCATTTCACTCTACCTATGGATAAAAAAATTTTAACAGCAGAGAAAACAATTTATTACTCGAAGGCGCTTTGTATTTTCGTTTCCAGTGCTTATATACGACTGGCATATCTTTCAATGAAATTGAAGAAGCTGGCGTTGCTTATATTCCTTCAGCTTTAAAGGACAATATTGCATCTTCCAACGAAAATTTTGCATCTTCTGTACAACTGTTTTCAAATTCTATAAAAGACGATTTGATACCTTTTGATATTTGTGATGTAGAGATAAATACATCAGATAGGATATTTGTTGCTCATAAGAAGATACTAGAAGCTAAGTCGTCTGTATTTCGTGATTTCTTTGTCTTTGATCTGACAGTAGAAGGAAATATAGTTGCGGAATGTTTTGATGTGGATAATGAAACTGTGGCCCGTGTGCTGGCTTTTATTTACACGGACACTTTGGTCGATCGTCAATGGAGTTCTGCTTGCCAGCTGTATGAAGCGTCTTGGAGGTTTGGTGTCACTAATTTGAGAATCAAATGATTTTCTTTTTTAAAGAACAACCTCTGTCTAGAAAACGCAAGGGGACTCTAATTTCTCGCACACAAATACCAGGATGGTAATCTGAAAAACGTAGCGATGAGTTGCATTTTTGAGTGTCAAGAGTCGGAATCCCAGATGATCGATGGATAATGAAGATTCTTTAACTCAAACGTCAGGTAAAGAAATTTCCTTTTCTTTATGATGCAATTTTCACTTGCTTAGAAGTATTTTTTTATAATTATTAATTTTCTAAAGACATATTAATCATTTTATGCTGAATATTTTCCATGTTAAATAAGATGTAGAAATTTCTTTCCTCGTGATATGATTTTCATGCTTAGAAGTATTGGTTTCTTATTAATTTTCTGAAGACATCTTAATCAGTTTTATACTGAAAATTTTTCATGTTAATTAGGAAGATGTTAAAGTTTTTTCCTCGTTATACGATTTTCATGCTTAGAAGTAATATTTTTCCGAAGAAATCTTAATCATTTCACGTGGAAGATTTTCCTCAGTAAAATGATTTCAGGAGGATGTTAAAAATTTCCCCTCGTGATATGATATGATTTTCATGCTTGGAAGTATTATTTTTCTGAAGACATCTTAATCATTTTATGCTAAAAATCTTCCATGTTAAATGTGAAGGTGTTAAATTTTTTTCTTCGTGATATAATTTTCGCATTTGGAAGCATTTTTTTTCTATTTATCTTAAGTTCAATAATTTAATTTTCATTTTTAATCAGTAAACACCATGTAATGAAATTATTATTTTTTGTGTGTGATGCAGTATTCATTCTTAGAAGTATTGTTTTATTATTATTATTTTTTAAAAACATCTTAAGCATTTTATGCTTAAAAATTTCCATGTTAAATACGAAGCTATTAAAGGTTTTTCTTCGTGATATGATTTTTACGCTCAGAAATATTGTTTTTTACTATTAATTTTAAGTTTTATAATTTAATTTAATTTTGATTTTTAACTATTGAATTATTGATTACACAGGAAGAAACAGGAAGACATGAAGAAAATATAAGATAGGATGCGAGAAAAAAATGAAAAAAAAATTCTTCATAATTATATTTCGATAAATGTCCAAACTGAAAAATCAGATAAACGTTCTTATATGAATACAAATTTTGTCCTCCGCTGAAGAATTCTATTTGCTTTTTATTATAATAACCCCAACGAATATTTTAAGAAAAAATGCGACGCAATGTTTTACAAATTTAAACGAAGTATTTCTGTTATTTGAAAAATAACGATTTTTGGTTTATTCTGGTCATAGTTGAGAAAAATTCTTTTTTTACGTGATTAAGCAGTGGATTTGAAATAATTCTTACATGATTAGTGTTCCTTAGTTTGAATTATTGAATGTTTAGGTCAAAAAATTTATAATATATACCTTTGGTATTTGTAAGGAAGTGATAACATCCAATAAATATTTACGTCATTCGTTTAAACCTTTGAATTCCTTCGCTCTTTGAAATGTAATCCAAAAAGATTTAAAATTTAATTTAAAATCCAAAAGACCAAAAATAAAGACGATAGAATACCAACATTTCCATCCCCTTTCTTGTTTATATCGTAGTGTTTCTTTTATCGCCATATTTTTAACAACAAAACTAATATTAACCGTGTAGAAATTACAATAACACTTAATTTCACGAAAATATTTTCAACAAATTTATGAATATAGAAATTGCGAAATTATTTATTAATATCTAAAGAGATTGAAGTTCCAAAGTAGAAAACTTAGTTTAAGACATATTGCCGAAATTTACTAAACATTTCAGAATGTAAAATGACAGATTAGCACAAGATGAACACAGGGCAGAAAATATTTATCTGGACAAAGTATTTTCCAGCAAGCTGATATGTACCATTTACAAATATTGTAGGTTTACTGCTAAAGGAACCGTATCAAAACCTCTCCTTTCTCTACCAGATGCTTTTTACAAGATAATAGTTGTTTTTAAACAGAAAATGTGAATGAAATAAAGAAAAAATGTCTAATTTTACGAATTTAATCATCTGGAATTTCTATTCAATAGAGTAAAATATTTTTATTATTTTTTTAATTAAGCGGTACATTAAAGATATATCGGCCAACTTTCAAATAATCTCTTTTATCTAATTTTTTTAAACGAATATTAAATTCATTATATTTATAATTCAAATTTCTACAAGAACCGGTAGTGGCAAGAACTTTGAAAAAATTCTTGATATTATACTAAACACAAGTAGTAAGAAAAAATAAACTTTTAATTTATTTTATTTTTATATACTTTCCGATACGCATTTAAAAACAAAATTTACAGTTGGAAGATCATTAAGTGTGTTGGTTTCTTACATAAGTAATTTTCAACGCAAGGTAGAGTACATATTCAATTGGGTTCCCTAACCCCGTTTCTAAAATATTTTTATTTCTAACTTATTTAAATCCAGCAAAAAATTTGCACCTGAGCGATAACGGCTGAAGCGTATTGTATGATTTTTATTTTCAAAACATTTTGGAAAATGCATTTTTACATCACATCCCAAGTCCTATTTTGTTATAGGAGTGGTTTTCGGATTTATCGCAATACAATTCAAAATTCAAGGTATAACCTAAATGTAATGTATCATCCATATTTTTATTCTTTGTTTTGCTATTTTTCCGAGACATGTTCTAATGACTTTTACATTTCACAAGAGCTTCATCCATGGAGGTGTCTGCTGTTGATTTAAAAAGTGTCATAAATTTATATCAGGAGTATTTACTTTTGCAAAGTCTTTATTTTTTCAGAGAAATTGGAACTATTATAGTTCAGCAACGGATTGTAAAACCCTCTGCGCTTTTGTGCATGCATTAGGATGGGTTTAATTCGTCAAAATAGGAGTGAAAGGAAAGATGAAAGGAGGAAATGTTTACATTTACTAGTATCTAAATCCAAGGTCAAAGGGAATATCGGAAATGCACTTATCATTTCTCGTTTCACCCCTTAATGAGGTGGAATCGTCGAAATGCGGTCGTCTCAGAATCTGTTGACGAACCATATCATGCGAGAACATAGTGGTTTGGTTTGGGGTTTTCAAGCCTCTATCAAGGACGAAAACCCTTGAAAGGGAAGAATTCTGGGTAGGAATCGAGGAGTTTCAACTAGTGTTAAGATAACGGCTTTATGAGCTTTTTTCCACTTCTTTCTTCAACAATGGACATCGACGTTTATTGAAATGTTTATTCCAATGAGACAAAATAAGAATGAAATGTATCAAACATGTTACAACTCGAGCTTCTTTAGTGTTCTAGATAGAGAAGAATTTATTGTAGCCATATCTGGTAACTTCAAGTTCAACCTTATGGGTTTTTAAAGAATAAGCAGGTTGGTTCCCATCGACGAATAATGACAATAAAATAAGATATATTTGCGCAAAATGCATAGAAAACGAAAAAATTACTCTATACACACACACACAGACACACATATGATATTTAGACCTTTTTGCTCGTTACCATGAAGTCATACTAAATTAGAACATTGTTCGCATTTATATGCTATTTTGGGGCGATTTTTGAAGACTACCTACGAAAAGGATTTTGTTGCGTGATTATTGAATTAGTATTTATTGCGGTACCTAATTATGTTTCGTAAAATCCAGTGCATTGAAGTTTTAGTCTAAAACCATAACATTTCAATAATAGCGATTTCTTTTCTTGTATACTTTTTAAATGTCACTTAAAATATTGCAAATTATCTTCCGTAGAAAATTGATACTGCAGACTTTCCCTTGAATATATACTTCAATCTACATATACTATACACAACAAAGTATGTCATAGGAAATGAGAGTTAAGTTTTCAAAATTTGCCTGGAAAGGTAAACTGGAAAAGATACATGGGCATTTCTGAGAAAACTCAATGCGTTTTGTTCCAAATAAATAAATAATAATAACTTTGTTTTGCATAAGCTATAGATTTGCAAAATGTATATAATATTTATTTCAACAATTTCACTCAAAATAAGTTAGGACGTATGACATTTCGTGCAAATACATCTGCACTTTTGAAGAATTACTTTTTTGCAAGTAAAATATTTTTTATTTCATTCAGTATGAATAATATGTACTATTCTATGTACTTTCTCTTTGGAATTAAAAAAACAAGGTACTTAGAAAAAGGAATTTCTGACATGGAAAGGAAAATTAAAGATTGTCTCAAAAAGATAATGCAACAAAGAATTTTTCAATCTTGTGTATTTTCTGTAGGTGATTCAAGGTCACATTTTCTACCTCGTCATTGGTTGTCTGATACCAATAACAAGGTAGAAAATGTGACCTTGAACCGCATAGAAAACACACAAACTATAGCAAAGTGCAATAATATTAAAAGAAAAACCCAAAACTTTCTCGCATACTCTCTAATAAACCTGTCCTGGCAGAGAACGCCTTGCATAACATTGGCGTTCAATAAACAGTTAGGAAATATCAAATTTTGGCGGGAATTTAGCATTTTCACCGAATCCATCACGTCATCCTTGGCGATTTACCTCTGGCATGCAGTTAATAACATCAGAAAATGGAATTTGTGCTTTAGATGCATTTTTCACACAATAATGTGTTAATCTTTGCATTTTGTTTATGCTTGTTTAAACAAAACGGTGACATTTATTTATTAGCAAGCGATTTGGATACCAAGACTCACTTCCTTGCTGCTTCGCACAGCATTCCGCATCAATCACAACATTCACAGATGTCGTCATTAAAGAACAATTTTTAAAAACTGGAAAAATCGAAGAAACTGTCAGCAAATTGTAGATTGGACCCGAGAATTTATCAAATTTTGGAATGGAAATATTTTTTTTTTCTCTATCAAATTTGATTTCCATCCTATAATCTTATTTTTGAGTCTAAATGATCATTTTGGCAAACTTTTAAATTTTTTTTTCTTCATCAGAAGCACTTTGAGAGCAAAGTAGAAGGGTTTTCATTTTGAAAAGAATTTGAAGCGTGAAATACATCATCTTTATCATTTAAATCTATATCGGATTTATCAATATCAGCAAACAAAACTGTATTAATTTCTTGAGTTAAAATGTTTTTGATATCCTGGCATATAGCAAGATATTTCAGTAGTTAGCAATTTTAAAGTAAAATAAGCCTTCAAACATTTTCTGGATAGATCAATCAACAGTGACATTAGGAAGAAAAGCAATCTCTATCAAAAAGATAAGACCTCTCCGCAAATTTTACGATAAACATCCGGCATTTCAACCGCTCCACTAATGTGTAGAACCATTCTTACCAATTTGGACCCAGAAGGTTAAACGTAGTAAAATATTTATAGTTGAAATAATTGCTTTTTTTTCCAAGCAAAATTTCATTGTTTCATTTCAATTTTAGAGTAACTTAACAAAATATTTCGAATTAAAACGGTCTAGATTATAATAAAAGTTGAAAAAAGCCTCGTTTTAAACTTAAACTATTCAGTAGACCACAAAAACATCATTCAGTTTCGCAATTTGAATCAAAGTTAACCCATCCAAAGATACATATTGTTATACGTGAAGTATTATTGTGTTATGGTTGTTTTCTTGATAGCTGACATTATTTTTTCGGATATTTTATTTTGATACAGAGGTTTTATATGATAATTTACATTAGATATAAAGGCATTTCCTGTACAACTTTTGAGGCGCAAAAATTTGTATACACGTTTAAAGAATTATTTATTGATAGAATAGAGTTATAAATAGGATTTAAAAAAATTCAAAATACTTTAATGTTAATTTTAATGTTATTTTGGAAGAAAAACATTGTTAATGTATGTCATTTTGATAAATTTTGAGATTTATTGTTTAAAATGAATATTTTAAGTAAATATAGGAATTATCCAAAATTTATGTAATATATTAAAAAAATCTTAAAATTCATTTTTGTTAATATAGGCATCTCGAATAACAACTAAAACGACGGACAATAAATATACATGTTTGAATGTGTTTTCTTATCATGTTTGATTTTTTCTTTCTTTTTTTGCAGATGACCTTTCAATATGAAGAAAAGGGTAGTTGTCCAATTAAAAGGAAGATTATTAACTGCAGTTATTAATTATACTGCATCTTATTGTCATACTTATTCAGAAGCACTTTCTTTGTACTTTCTTTCATATTAATTAGGAAACTTTCCCAATGATCTAAAATAAAACTCGTTTGAAAATATCGTTTTTGTATAATTTTTGACAATTTTTGAAAAATAATTATAACATAACTTAACCAATTTTCACTTAAAGAACACTTTACAGTTTGTGTATTTTTCACTAATTAAATTATTATTTAGCATCATATTGATATTCTGTATTATTTATTGAATGATCAACACTTTTAAAATAGTTTATCACAATGTTAAAAATTCATTGGTTTTCTTTGTATTTTTTAGAGTTTAATTTCTTAGATAGATGTTTCATTTTCTTCACATGAAGTGAATTGTGAATAAGCGTCTTTAACTTTGAGCCGATACCTTGATAAAGATAATATCGTATCTTGATTCTATTTTTTGGCTATACCAACATATAAAATACGTATCTTATTTTGTTAAAGTTAAATTTATTTTTTTACAGTAAAATCTATTTTTAAAAAAATGTTTCTTTATAAAGATGTAATTTTAATACATTGAGTCTAAGTAAAAGAATTGTTCAATTTTAAATATTCAATTTTAAATTTTAAATATAATATTTTGATCCTTCTGTCTAAAGAAAACTCAGTTAATTTCATAAATGATGTCTATGACAAATTTTAAAATATTACAACATATTTTAAACAAAAAATGGTGAAGATTTAATCACATGCTGATCAAGGGTACGTAGCAATTACTTTCCTAATATATTTTAATGATATTTTATTTCATCCTTTTATCAAATTTTACTCAAATTATCGGGAGTGGTCTCCTCGAAATTTTCTGGCATGCTGTGTAATAAGTGCCCATTCGAATGCTATGCTTCGCGATTAATCGTTGGGATATAGTTAATACAAAATTGCCCGAAAACTGAATGTGTATTTGGGTCTTTTTTTTCTGGCCGATTTAAACTAAAATTTGACACAGTACTACATGTCAGTTTCAAAATCGCATGCCTAATTTCATACATTTAAGTCATTTAGAGTTTTGAGTTATCCCATTTGAATGCTTGTGAAAATATAAACCAGCAGATGGTCAACTCTTTAATGGATTCGAGTGATGTGATAAGAGTCTGCATGATGTTAAAACTATGCACCAATTTTTTTTTTCTATCTATAGTTTGTGCATTTTCTGTAGGCAGTTCAAGGTCATATTTTCTATCTCGTTATTGGTTGTCTTGTAACAGTAACGCGGTAGAAAATTTGACCTTGAACAGCCTACAGAAAATACGCAGACTATAGTTCTCTTCGTTTTGTAATTATGGAGTTAGTTTTATATTCGCATGACCGGACAAGCAATTTTCTTCTTAATGTATTTCGTCCAAAATTTGATTAAAATCTACAAGTACTACATGTAATATCTACATGTACATGTAAAATATACAACTACAGGCCATGCACGAAATTTCATCCGTCTATCACAAGCGATTTAATTTTGGTATAACGTTCCCAGACAAACAAATATAATTTCAAAAATCTCTTTCGTAAAACTAGACAGATGTCTCTGAACATTATTACAAAAAAGCGTTTGAGAAAGATGGAGGACATTTGGTACATAAATTTTACTCTAAATACGTAGATTTTAATTTTGAATGAAATCCACTAAGAAAAAGTGTAACGGTAGTAAGAATATTAATTGAAACTGTTACTACAAAATGAAGATTACTAGATAGAGGAAAATTCGTACACAGATTTCACATCTAAAGTGTAGGTCCACATCAGATTTTGAACCAAAATCGTCAATCGTTTGACCATCTATTGATTTGTACTTTCGCATATATGTAAATGCGGTAACTCAAAAACACACTGACTTAAATACATGAAATTTGGTATGTGATTTTATGTTTGTAATTGTAGTTTTGTGTCATGTTTTGGTTTTAATCAGCTGGCTTCAATCAGCACCCATAACATATTGTTAATTTGTTTTTCTGATAATTTTGTATTAACCACATTAAAACGATTTATCGCTTAAAAATCGCTAAATATCGCACTCTATCTATTGTAAGACAATGGCATACAGTATAATAATAAATCATTATATAGTATGAAGAACATACAAGACAACTCCTCTCACTTGTATAATTTATCTTAAATATTTTAAGAATAAGATTAGATTTGCGGATCGATTTTAAAAACATGTCAATTATGTGCTTAACTTCAGCTGAGTCTTGCTAATGATACCATGGGAAAATTTGTAATTTGTTAAAACTCTGTTAATGCACATTGCTGTGGAAGCAAACGACTGTAACAGCTCATCGCTACCTATTATTGGTGAAGAGAAAAGTTATATTCTACGTTACTATTACTTTCAGA
>JAPMOR010121276.1:13644-113387 GCA_026543865.1 Argiope aurantia | reverse complement strand
TATATATATATATATATATATATATATATATATATATATATATATGCATCAAAAATAAGAAAATGGAGTGGTATCGCTTTCTTTTTTTATAGAATGTAGATAATCAATTTGAAATGAAAGTCTCTCTGATGGATAATCTTTTTTTATCTAATTATCAATATGCTGATCAAATCACGAATTAATGCTTTGGGATGGTATTTAAAAATTTAAATCATTATTAATCAAGAATCTAAGTCGTAAGCAAACCAGTCTAAGTTGAGAAAATAGATTTATAAATTTTTGACAAGTTGTTCTCATGGATTTTGTAGCATGGGGGTTATATCATCATACAAAATAATAGATCCGCATGAAATTCTTTCAAATTATCATTATTGTTTGGGAAATTTCGATAAAAAAAATACGACTCCAGAAGTAAAAAATACGACTGCAGAATGCCTCTTTGTTTCTCACCATTTTGAGAATACTGATATATAAAAAAAGAAAATTTTCCTCGAGCCTTCAAGAGGCTTAGCAAAAACGGTTTTTAAAAGTTGTGTTTAGATTTGAAAAGATGATTGAAGAAGTTCTTCATAGTCAGAGGAGATTACTTTAAAATAAATATAATAAATATCTACTAAAGAAAGGGTAAATTTCATTTTTTGTACTACTCTCGAAACTTTTTCATTATAAAAGCAAATGGTTGAAATATATTTATTTAAATATGACTTAGTTTACTACACAGCGATTTAATTCAAAAATATTTCCCTAATAGCAACTGAATGAACCATCACGGTAATAGTGTTATGAATTGTTATCGCTTTCCTCTTTAGAAAGTTTTCTTAAGAGGAAACCTTTATCTTTTCCTTTAAGAAAGTTATAAATATAGGATGCTAAACGAATGGATGCTAAACGAATGCCAATCTATGGCTTGAAATCTTGGTGACAAATTTCGTAAAAAAATGAAAAGCGCAGAATTTTCGAGAATAATTGTGATGTCTCAATTAGGAACGAATTTTTTAAGAAGATTGTTTGTCTTCTGACAGAAACTATAAAAAGCCAACAGACAGAGCTGTAGTCCTCTCTGAGGTGTTTTTTAACGATTTGCTTCTGGTGTGCTGCTATTTACTACAAGCTATTCATCTGTATTCTGCATCTGTAAAATGAAACGTCTTTATACATTAAAGAGATTGTTTTGCTCTTTTCAAAGTAGATCCACAAAAAGGATTTAGATCATTTTAATAACAATTCGTTCGAGTTCATGAATACTATCACAAATATCTAAAAGTATTTGATAATTGTTTTCAATAACAAAATTGTTTCTCCCAAATAGAAACCTAGGTAATATTAAGTTTGTTTTTAAATATGGCTTCAAATGCACGTTGAAAACGAGCTACGATTAAAGATTAACTATTTATAAAGGAAAATATCCATCATATGATATTTCATCATATGTTATATGAAACACAAATGGTTGATGGAACTTGTTAACAAAATAATGCTGGTGTATGCTATCTATACAAACATATCATTATACATTTTTTTTCTAACACTCATTTTTTCAAGTTTATTCTATGTTTCTAAAAAATTATAATTGCAAATTTTAATACTCATTTAGCAATCACAACAATGAAGATTTTTTTTATCTTTATGATTTTAATTGGACTATATCTAACCATAAATATTATTAGATTTTCATGGTATAGATATTGATTCCACAGACCTTTTACAGACTTACACAAACAGACTTTTTATCAATTTCACAGGAAGTTTTTCTCATACAGGCAGTATTAGTTACGAAATAGAGCTTATTAAAATTTATAGGGTATTTAACTTCTTCTGGAAAGTTTGATAAATATTTTATTACCACATTATCCATAGAGACTGTAAAATTTGTTTAAATAAAATATTTCGTAGTTTCACCCAACTCTGTAATCATTGGCTCGAATCCCGAGAATTTATAGTTTTTAAAGTCTACAGGGAGAAGAAGTAAATATGCATTTTCAATAAGAACTAGAATAATGGATTGTAATGTGAATGGTATTTCAAGGGAAAATAAACAAACAAAATATATAAATACATTAAGAGCAAACTTCAAAGTTTGCAAAATTAAAAAATAAATTATAAAAACCATTCTTTATAACAATTCATTCTTTATAAATTATCCATCAAAAAAAGCGTTTTTTTTTTCAACTTTTATATTTTCTGTAAATAGAATGTTGTGAAAATCTTACAAAAGGCGTTACAAGGTAGACATTGGATCTATGTCCACAAATTTAGATAAATAATAAAATGCAATTTTCAAAATATTAATTGCATTTTTGGATAGTTAAAAATTACCCGATTTTTTATGTTTTATCTCCGTAGTATATTATTATAAAAAATTAAATTTCTTGCCTACCGAAAAAAATCACGAATGAGCTTTCGATAACTAGACAAAAACTTGTAGCGAATTGTTATGAGCGATGATAGAACCTGGGATCTTGTGGTTCGCAGCCCAGTAATAAGAACACAAGTAATTACCCCTGCTTCGTACATGTCATAGGCGTACTAGCTTATAGGCTTTTCACCACAAGCGGCGTCCTCCTCAAGAATCTGTATTCTTGCTATCTCTTTTGTTTTCTTTTCCATTAACAAAGAAAGAGTCCTCAAAAAAATTTATTCCAGTAACTCTCGAAGAATACATCCACAGTCAATCCTCGAAAAGCACATAGCTCCTAGGATGACCATCTATTGGTCAAGCCTTCCCGCAGAAGCGTATGACATCATCGAAAAATTCTATCCCGCAATTAGAAGTTCGTCATCCCACTAAATTCCAAGAATTACATCTGGTGAAAATTGAGTACCGATCAGAAGAAACAGGTGCTGACCAACAAAATGGATGGGGAAAAAAATACTTACTCAGGTTAGAGCAACTGAACTCATGAAATAAAATAACTTAAGAGCAATTTATGTAGAAGAAGTATATAATCTTTTTAAAAACCCGATATGTCATAACATGTTCAATCCTATTAAATACATTAAAAATATACCAAAGAAAAAAATTTATTTCATTAAACATTTTGAATTGGATCTGACAATGCCAATCCATTTAATCTATTAGCAGATTAAAATTAAAAAAACACATTAAAGGTTTTTATGAGAAATTAAAGTTATTTATTTATATTTATATATTGGCAAAAAGCATTTGCAGTGACATCGTGAGAAAATTTTGAGATTTCTTAAAAAATGCATTTATCCCCATTGCTATTAAAATAAATGTTTTATAATACAGTGAGGAGCTGCTTTTAAGTAATGAAGATAAACCTTAGATGCCACTTATTTCTTTCAGATAGTATAATTATTGTAATAAAAATATAGCAAGTAATCATTATATAGTTATACATTTTATTTAAAATTAAATATCAAATT
The DNA here is from genome assembly GCA_026543865.1 of Argiope aurantia. Classification (NCBI taxonomy): domain Eukaryota; kingdom Metazoa; phylum Arthropoda; class Arachnida; order Araneae; family Araneidae; genus Argiope; species Argiope aurantia. Next base: position 110,000 of record JAPMOR010121276.1, on the reverse strand, counting down.
CTAATATCATTAGTTTGACTTTATCATCATTCCTTCCACCGGAGGCACCTCAGAAATGAGGATGAGAAACTTCCGGTATGGTGGTTGGTCTCGCTATCCTCGTGGCTGGTAGGGGTCTGATACCTTCATTCGATGACAAGACATTCTTCCCAAGGGAAGTGTTGTACTGTGGCCGTGACAACCTTTACGACTCAACCTGAGTTCTTGCTTATTGTCGCAGCTGTCCGGTCGATAATATTTAATCCAAAAATCTTAATTAGGCGGGGAAGAATAGCCAGAGTAGTTTTCATAATAATTCACTTTCATATTCTTTCCTCCCAAATTCTTGGGTAGTAACTAGTTTCTTTCTTCTCAACGAAGGATACCAGATTATTTTTTTTGACACAATTGATGGAGACAATTGCATGAGTATCTAGTATAAAGTCCACCGTTTTTTTTATTTATTTTAGAAAGTGAAAATTTATTTAATCCGCAGTATCGACTGAAATATGAAACAATGGGCTGTTTCTGTTATTCAATTCTTTCTACTGTAATATTCATTTTTCTGTCAAGAAATTAGGAGCATATTTTTATATGAAATGCATTAAAAATATTATATTTAAGATTATGCAACAAATTAATTCAGGTAGGTGACTATGTAAAAAAGTCGATTTCTTGTGAAATAATGATTTTTTTTCCGATTTCATATTCTTAATGTTTGAACGGGTTTCTTTATAAATCTGTTAGAATTTTGTTGCTAAGTCTATTATGGGGAAGCTATCCTGCTTTTTATATTTGTATTTTTATGCATTTATATGTTATTTTACATTTTTAGATGATATTTTCTAAAATTCTAATCTTTGATAGCTTTTTCTTACGAAAAATCTCATAAAATTAAAATTTAAATCATATTTTATGTGCATTTTATATATTATGTGTTATTTTTTCAATGTAATAATTTCTTAATATATTCTGCATATCGTAAAATAATGAATATGAATCTATTCATTTAGAAATATTATATAGTAGTTTTAATGCCTCAAAATGGGAAAAACAATTGAAAATTTAGTGTTATTCATCAGTCGAATTCCTATATTTAAAGAATGTATAGAAATACAGCTTATTATTTAGCTAACGAACCAGATAATTTCAGCCGTTTATTTTGAAAATGGGGCAAGTTTATTTTTTGTTATTGCGAGATATTTAGAGGTTTGCTTTTCAATAAATTTAAAAATAATGGTAAGTATTAATAGATATATTTTTTGTATTTTGCGGTACCAGAAAATGTAATTTACAGTACAATAGTGTTTACAGTGTTAACTAACTAACTAAAAAAAAAGAGTTTTATTATAACTAAATGGACTTGCTTCACTTTTAAAATTAATGAATTATTGTAAACGTTCATTTAATTGGAAAATATTTCAGTTACCTCAGTTTGTTTTTTTTAATAATAAAAACAAAATACTATTCAAAAATTTACAATTATTTATTCATTTGATAAAAAATGAAACAAAACAAAGAATATTCACGTAGAAAATATAACATAACAAACAACAATTCAGTTTTATTAGGAATTTCAATGAAATTACACATTTTCAGTTTATACGTAGGTATAATTAAATTGAATTTTATTCAGGATTTCACATTTTAAAATGTCCATGATGAACAGGAGTTATATTTGGTAATCAATCCATCCTTTCCTTACATTTTTCAGAACCAATACATCTCCTTTTTTCGTACATAAAAGATAATTTTATATTTCTGAAATAACTTGGTCTTTCTCGTTGTGGTGGCAAATCGATAATTTTAAATTCAGCATCTCGTTCTATCGAAGTTTAGAACATTTTGTATGGTGCGTCACTTGTAAATCTGATTCAACATATGAGCCGTTTATATTGACAGTGGGGCAAGTTCATTTTTGAAAAAAAAATGGAAATAATGGTAGTATAGATAAAACTTGTTATGATCCTTTTTATGTATAAACAATTTAAAGTAAAAACACACGCACACACACACACACAATCAGATTCTAGTATTTTGGAGATGGAAGTTTTAGCTCTTAACAATATTGAATTTCTGTTTATTTTGAAAGTGGTACAAGTTTATCTTAGATTGAAATTATTTTTGACCGAATATATTACAGCAAAATTTAGCTCCCGTTGCTGTATGGTGAATCAAATGTTGCTGTTGGATATTATGTCTGAAATCTAGGGTTTTTCTATCTATCTCTCTTTGAAATTGAAAATAGGTGGTTGTAGAGTGTTTCATAAATAATAAAAAGTATATATTAATTTTGTATTTCGATAATAATACAGCATCATGTGTGCATCTCTGATCATATATGCATCTAATTAGGCCCGCATCATATAGGAATCAAAATAGAACTGCATCCAGTTAGGCCACATCTAAAAAGATCTGCATCTAATTATATCCCAATCAGATACTGCATATAATTACATCTGCATCAATTTAGACCTGCAAGTAACTAGATATATTTAAATCTGCATCTAATAAGTCCCGCATCAGATCTGCATCAAATTATATCCGCTTATAAATAGAACTGCATCTAATTAGGCCTGCTTCAGATCTGCATTTGATTAGATCCATTTCCAAATAGATCTGCATCAGGTGTACATCTATTTAGATCTGAATCAGGTCTGCATCTAATTAGGCCCACATCAAACCTGCATCTAAATATAACAGCATATAATTAGGCCCGCATCTAATTAGGATCGCATCTAATTAGATCTTAATCAAGTCTGAATCTAATTAGGGCCACATGAAATTAGAACTTTATGTAAATCGATCAATTTAGATCTGCAACTAATTAGGCTTACATCATATCTGCATCAAATTAGATCTGCTTCTAAATAGAACTGCATCTAATTAGGCCTACATGAAGCCTGCATCTAATTAAGCCTGCATTAGATCTGCATCTAATTAGATACATATCAAAATAGATATTTAACAGATCTGCATCAAATTAGACCCATATCTAATTAGATATGAATCAGGCCTGCATCTAATGAGACCCGTATCACACATGCATCTAATTATATCTGCATCAAATTCGAACAGCATGTAACTACATCTAATTAGATCTGCAGCTAATTAGCTCCGCATTAGATCTGCATCGATTTAGATCCGAATCTAAATAGAACTGCATCTAATTAGGCCTGCAGTAAGTCTGCATCTTATTAGGCCAGCACAAAGTCTGCATCTAATATGATCCATATGTAAAAAGATCTGACCCAGCTCTACATCGAATTAGACTCGCAACAGACCTACATGTAAATAGAACTGCACCTAATTAGGCCCGAATCTAATCAGATCTGAATCAAGTCGGCATGTAATTAGATTCACATCTAAATAGAATTGCATCTAGTTAGATCTGAATCAGGTCTGCATCTGATTAGCCTCTAATCAGATCAGACCTGCCTCTTCTTCTGCAACTAACTAGCACTGTATGTAACTAGATCTATTTAGATCTGCATCTAATTATTGCTGTTGAGACCTGCATCTAAATAGAACTGCTATGAGCCATTTATTTTAAAAGTGGGGCAAGTCCATTTTTGAAAAAAAAAATGGAGATAGATAGATAGAAACGCTCTCGATTTCAGATATAATATCAAACGGCCACATTTGGTTCACCATACAGCAACTGGAGCTAAATTTTGCCGTAATATATTTGTTCAAAAATAATTTCAGTCTAAGATGAACTTGCACCACTTTCAAAATAAATAGATTTTCAATATTGTTAAGAGCAAAAACTTCCATTTCCAAAATACTAGAATCTGATTTTTTTTTTCTCTAAATTGTTTTCGCATAAAAAGATCATAACAAGTTTTATCTATAACTACCAATATCTAAATTTTTTTTTCAAAATATGACTTGACCCACTTTTACAATAAACGGCTATGGATCTAATTAGATGCATATGTGATACAAGCCAAATTAGGTGCAGACTTGATGCAGGGCTAATTAGATGATGTTCTATTTAGATGCGGATCTAATTAGATGGAGATATGAAATTGGTCTTATTAGATGCAGGTATGAATATATCTAGCTATTTACAGCTCTAAATAGATTCAGATGTAAATAGATGCAGTTCTGATGCGAGCCTGAGAAGATGCAGACCTGATTCAGATCTAATTAGATGCAGATATATTTAGATGCCGGCCTAATAAGATGCAGTTCTATTTGGATACGGATCTCATGCGCGCTTAATTAGATCCAGGACTGATGCTGGCCTAAATAAATGTAGACCTGATTCCGATCTAATTAGATGCAAACCTGATGCAGATTTAGTTGTGGATCGAATTTGTTGAATATCTGATGGATACCTAATTAGATGCAGTTCTATTTAGATGCGGATCCAATTAGACGCAGATCTAAATAGATCAAGTTATAGATAGTTCTAATTAGATGCATATCTAATAAGATTCAGATCTTATTCGGGCGTAATCAGATGCATACCTTATTACCTTATTCAGATCTCACTAGATGCAGTTCTATTTAGATGCGGACGTAATTAGATGCAGACCTGATTGAGACCTGATTAGATGCATGTCTGATGCGGGTCGAATTCGATGCAGACCTGATTCATATCTAATTAAAAGCCAGATCTATTTAGACGCGGGCTTTATTAGATGCGGATTTGATGAGAGCCTAATTAGATGCACACCTGATGCAGAACTAATTAGATATGGATCATATTAGATGCAGACCTCATACAGGCCTAATTTGATGCAGACTTCATGCATGCCTACTTACATGTAGTTCTATTTACAAACGGGTCTAATTTAATGCAGATATGATGCGGGTCTTATTAGATGCCGATCTAAATATATCCAGTTACTTGTAGGTCTTAACAGATACAGATGTAATTAGATGCAGTTCTGATGCGGGTTTAATTAGATGCAGACCTGACTGAGATATAATTAGGTGCAGCTCTATTTAGCCTAACTGGATGCAGTTCTATTTTGATTCATATCTGATGCGGGCCAAATTAGATGCAGCTCTGATCAGAGATTCATACATGATGCTGTATTATTATCGAAACACAATATTAAGATATACTTTTTATTATTTATGAAACACTTTAAAACCACCGATTTTAATTAACAAAGATAGATAGATAGAAACTCCCTAGATTTCAGTCATAATATCAAACGTCCACATTTGCTTCACCATACTGCAACCGGAGCTCAATTTTGCCGTAATATATTCGGTCAAAAATAATTTCAATCTAAGATGGACTTGCGCCATTTTCAAAATAAATAGATTTTTAATACTGTTATGAGCTAAAACTTCCATCTCCAAAATACTAGAATCTGATTTTCTTCTTCTTTTTTTGCTTTAAATTGTTTACGCATAAAAAAGATCATAACAAGTTTTGTGTACACCAACATTATCTCCATTTTTTTCAAAAATGATCTTGCCCAGTTTCAAAATAAACGGCTCATATATTTCTTGAGCTATCTGCAAAATTTTTAGCAAATCATTTGATGAAATTCTAAATTCGTAGATTTTTGCTTTATACGTCTCTTTAGTCAAAAATAGCCATTAAAAAACTTTTAAAAAATTGCCTTTTAGCTATTATATTTTGGCGTATGAGGTATTTTTTCTATCGCTATTATAAAAATATTCAAAAATAATTTTTTAATGTTTTTCAAAATATCCATCCATGACGTAGTCGCATACCTTTACGAAGCTTGAGCAAAATTTAGGCTCGTGAAGTTTGAAAGCTCACTGGATCAAAAATAAATAACACGTATAGTAATGGTTATTTAGAGATGTTGCATTTTAATTACAATGACCCATTTCAATGAATAACGATAATTATTTTTTTGTTCAAAGTGTAAAATTCACCTACATTTTACGACCCTTTTATTAAACATTCTACAAGTTATTTTATGATTATATATTTTTTTCTAAAAGATAAATAGTTTTCAAATGCTCCTTTCTTTAGAAATACTCGTATAATGTACTTATTTCTGGTGTCGTGATTTTCTAAAAATTTTAACTATTCCGCAGTCTTTATTTTAAATTTATTCTTTATAAAAACATCGAAAATCTTTCAGAGGATTTTTACACGTTGGCAAAATCATGAAGCTCCTTTACACTCACACAGGTAATCCAAATAATGCAACATTCATCTTATAAAAGCTGAGAAATGTTTATAATTCATAAAACGATTCCCATGCACCATGGTGAATTGAATGATCGACAAAGCACACCGCTCCACACCAGATGCAGTTATCTCAACTCGCCCACGCAGTTGTCATAGGAGCAAATAAAATTAGTTTATAACGTGACAGAAAGGGGTTAGAATAAAGTTATTGCGAGTTAGATAACCCTAAATTGGAAGCACTGAAACAACTTTAAAATGAAAAGTAGGATGCATTGAATTAGTAATTGATTAATAAGTGATTTTGCTATTAATTAATTGAGCGTGCAGTCGTCAAGCGAAAGGGGAGTGAATTTTTAATCTTGGATTTAATTCTTCAGTGAATGAATTTCAGTCTTGGAAATATATACTTCTACAATCTTCTTAAAAGTGGCAGTGGTAATTAATTCAATTCTGCTAAATAATAACATTCACAGAAGTATAATTTTAAGGCAGGTTTATTATGAAGTTGATATGAAAAATTACTCATTTTGAATGGTAAGGTTAGGTGTGATGGTGTAAAGTTTATTGAAATTGTTGAATTATTTTAAATTTTAAAATATATTCATGTTTGAAATGGTCACGTCACCTTTCATTATGGAATGAATGTTGAGTATATAATAGATAATTCACTTAATCAACTCACACACACACGTAATCAATAAGTTATTATAAAATAGCAATAATAGAAGAACAGCAATCAGAGTGCAGCTGTAGAACTCGTATACCGATTAACAAATGTGATGGTAAAATTTACTTACTTTAGTTCTTTTGAAGTTATTTTGTTTTCTCTTGTATATCATTGTATATCATCCACCAAATAAATTTTCATCATCTTTTGCGATTTTATATTTATTTCTTTGGAAATTCTTATCACCTTTTTGCATACTATCAGTTCTCAGAATTTTTCCTTAGAATTTTGCAATACCTTCTGTAAACATCGGTGCCGATGTTGCAGCGATATTTACCGGCCAGCTTTTTAGTTTTTCTTGAATATTTTAAAACCTCCTCAGTTTTCACACTATAGACTTATATCAAGTTAAAGAGTATAAAATTCCTTATATTTTCAAGCTTTTATTTTTCTTAAAGTTTTAATATTATTGAAGATAAGGGTTCTAAACTACTTTTTCGTTTTCAATAATTTACGACCTCCTGGTTCATCAAATCGGCTTTAAGAATGTGCTTTCACTTAAAAGAAATTCATAGTTGAAACACCTTTTCTTATTTTTTTATTAATTTTTTACAGTTTCTCAAAAGTTCACCTCCTTATATTTTTGCGATTTTTACCCCCTAAACGTCGTTTGGGACCCCATGTTGTACTTTATCCTCTTGATGCCTACTATCACCCCTCTGAGTTTGTCGGTCGAATTTGGCAACACTCTGCATATTTTATCTCCAAAGAAGCCACAGCAGAATATCCAGTTTCACAAAGGTAGGACTTTGAAAATGTTAATGGAAAATGCGAAATGCCCTTGTTTTTAGTGCAGAAAAATCATCCTCTACTCCTGCCCAAAATTCAAATAGTGATTTATTACTAAATTGACTTTTAGCTTTGCCACTTGTCGTGAATTCTATGAATTTTTTTTCCCCTCATCAATAGATAATTCTTCGGGAGTTTTATGAAATGGATCCCTAACCCACTCGTAACTTGCTATCAGTTTGTTGTTAGCAAGAAAATACTTTTTAAAATTCTTTGCCAGCATGGCTAAATGATTTTCAATGGTTACAATACAACTTTTACATATTCTTCTCCAGCATTGTAAGTTTTAGTACAATCATCCACATTTGCAAACATTTTTAGGTTTTCTTGCTTTAAATTTCTGCTTCACAATTCCAATTTTCTACAAAAATCATTAACTTTATCACTCGTATCCAACATATGTATATTTGCTCCTTGGAGTTGAAGATTCAAGTTATTTAATTTCTCGAATATGTCGACGAAGTAGCTCAATTTCCTCACAAATAAACCATCGCGAAAATTCTCGGCCTCCGGTCTGTTTTCTTCTTTTAGGAAAATGGTGATTTCTTCTCTTAATTCATAAACACGTTGCAAAAATTTCCCGCATACCTATCTTGCCTCGAAATAAAATAGTAACGCTGAATGTACTGAACTCATGTCTTTACAAAGTGGGGAAAAGATTCTCGATTTCAAGGGTCTCATTTTTATATAATTTACTACGGGTACAACCGTAGTTAACACAATATTCAGACCAGGACTCATTGCTTTCGAAGCCAAAGCTTCTCTGTGGATCGTGCTATGTGTCCAGACACACTGAGGGGATTTTTGTTTTACAACTGTTTGTATACCTTGGAATCTTCCGGACATCGGACCGGATTTTAATTTTTATTCGAAGAATTCTCTGGGTTTGTTAACATACTACTCACTATGAAGCATTTCCAAATGTCGTTTAAGTTTATTAGGTTTCATGCTTTCTGTAGCCAATATTTTTGAGCAAATGATACACGGGGTCCTTTCCTCTTCATTTACTTCATTACTGGTAAACCCAAAATTTAAGTATTCTTGAGAATATTTTTGTTTGGTTTTATTTTTGGAACCACGCTTGTCTGTGTATTTGTTGATGCTTGATTATCGTCTAATGCTTGCTTACTCCCACTTAAAAATTTATCCATGAGTCTGTATAAATCTACTGCCGTGAATACTTTATATGGTGAATTGCAATTAACACGAAAACATATATAACAAACACATTCAAGATAGATTCGATAGCGATAGAAAGATCGACTCGAATGACACTAGCTGGAATTGAAATTTGCGTTATCGAACATTTGCCTTCTTCCTATGAGAAAACATTTGCTCCATGCATGCTCAAGGCGGCATCGGTCGTTTGGATTCCCTTCCAGAAATATTACTTATTTCTTTCTCTTTTGTTTAGTCATACTTCTGTTTTATTTCTTTTATTAGTCGAAAAAATGTATTCCCAGTTTCTAAATTTAGTTCACCCCGTATAGGTAAATTTTCATTAATGAATTTTTCTACTTTCATATTCTTTTAACGTTATCTCTTTGTTTGGGTTTTATTTCAAATATAATATTTAAATTTTCCCCGCTCAAATATAATATTTAAATTTTCTCCGCTTTCATTCGTTTCATCTGATCACCGCTGGCTTCGCAAAATGCCAGATGTGGTTACTCGCCAACGTTGGCTCGCTTTTACTCTTGTTTTGGTAGTTAAAAATAATTTAAAAACATAATTCAAAATACTCAATATACATTACCGTTGTATACATTTTTTTATTATAGGGGAGGGCGCGATGAAAATTATGATTGAAAACTGGGTCGCGAATACTAAAAGGTTGAGAAACGCTGCGTCAAATGATTATTAAGTGGGCAATCATTGACCTTAATGATTATCCAATCTACAACCATTATAAAAATCTGCCTTTTTTTGTCAATATAAATTATGACTATCTTCCTTTTCTTTGTGTAAATAAATGACCAAATTTTTTAAATTGAAATTTCATAATCCCGTATGTTCGGATATGCTCAGACTGCAAAACATATAAATTTTTAATAAATACTAAGAAAATTAAGATTTTGGATTAAATTATGTAAAATTTTTCGTCCGTGGTCCCAGAGCTTGGCGACAAATTTGGCGACTTTGGCGACTTTGGCGCCAAAATGGATTATACCCGAAACATCGAGAATTTTCCCGATCCGTCCAGTAGGCCTCGAACGTTCCTGATTTGTTGAGAGTATTCTAGCCCCGCCTCCTGAGATCTATAAAAGGGTCCGCAGCTGCCAGAGCAGTGAAGTCGTGGTAAGCGGGGTCGAAGAAGAATAGTCCGAACCGACGGTGAAGAACTGGAGTTCCAGGGATTAGCAGAGCAGCGACGTAGTCAAGCTAGTGCTGAACTAAACTGTGCGCTACTGTCTGCAGTAGAGTCCGGTTGTATGCTGCACGTCTTGGCTGAAGATAATCGTCTTCTATGCTGTATATAGTTGTCGTCTTTGTACTGTCCTGTGTCTCTTCGTGCAAATAAATATCGTTGTTTCTTTTTCTACTGCTGATTGAGCGTTCTTTACACCATATCACTTCCACTATCCAAACAAACCCCGGTAAAAATTCGTAACAATAGTCAAAGCTGACTACCTGCCCGAAGCTGACGAGCGAAGGCATATGGGAGATTCTGAATGCCCGGATAGCCACTACAGCGGGAGCCAAGGTTGAATCCTAAAGGCCATGATACAACCACTCCCGTAGGAGACACGTTCCATTATTGGCATGTGATATTCATCTTGCAAATTTATGCGCCTATCAAGGCGGCGAGAACTAACCATCATACCCGAAGTATCTCATAACCATATTTGAGGTGCCCCCGAGCGGAAATTAAAAGATAAAATTTTTTTATAGAATTTAAAAAGATAGAAATTAACTGAAAATTGTGACATTAATAAATATGTATTTTCTATTATTTTATAAATAATCTTTTATTAATTTTTGTGTAATCATCATTATTTTTATTTTAAAATAATGTCGGCTGTAATATTTTGAGGAAATGAAACATAATTTTGAAAAAAAAAATCATTCCATGATTTTAATGCATTTTTTGATTGAATGAATGTTTTTTTCTATTCACACGATAACTTCATTCAACCTCAATACTGAAGTCCTCAACCGATAGATATTGACATATGAACTAGCATTTAAGCAATTTCTTTCTGAATAAATTTCTTCTCCCCCCTTTCTCACAACAAAAAATGAAATAAAAATGTACGATTAACCAGATAAAACTTGGATGCACATAAAGTTTAAAATGGGATGCAAATTTGCTTATATATATAGGAATTTTTATCTTGCTTTACGTACAATGCATGAAACTTTTTATGAATTTTACTAAACTATTTTATTATAAATTCAAGAAAACCTGATCATTAAATTCATTGGCTCACATTCAGGGGCATAGCAGTTTGCGATGTCACTTGGGAAAGATAAATTTTAAGCACTTTTTATAAGAACTGGTATCATCGAATGCAAATGAAAATAGCTCATGAAAAATAAAGATATATATGCTAAAAAATATCTAATAACTGTATTAATATCCAGTTTTCCAAACTTTGTAACGCAAAAATATGAAAAGGCCTTTTTTTAGTGTCACTTAACTTTCCATCGCAAATTTTTACAACTACTTCACTTTTTTTTTCTTACGAAGTAACACTCCATAGCCCTATTTTTTACTAAAAACCACTCCAGTTTATTTTGAAGCGCTTCACTAAAACTTTATTAACTCTGCTTCTTCAAAATGAATTTTTGATTAATTACCGTCGAAGACGTGATGTGTTCATAAGAATCTTGTAAACAAGATTAGAGATGCTTCCACAAGTGATAAAAGACAACCAAAGTAATCAATAAAAGGAGTAGAATGTAAGGAAAAAAGTGACAGCTCTATTTTGAAGTTTTATATTGATTTTTACTATTTATTATAATGAATTAATTTAACGAATCACTCATTCATTATAATGAATTAAATCTTAAAATAGAGGACAGAAATAATTTAAATATCAATGGTGCAATTTAAATATACGCTTTATAAAACATAATTTTGCTTAATTTAGTATTTAAGCTGAATTTACTTGCAATAAGTAATTACAGTATTAGACGAGATAAACTTATTTTTAGCGGATGAATATTATTGTGATTACATATACTAGAAACCATCATTCTAAAATTCGTTTGCCCATTTTAATAAATATTTCCAGGAAGTAAGGGCATCTGGCAAAATTCGTCAACGAATTTTACATTATCATCTGAAAATATGTTTTTAACAACTTGAAAAATTACGTTAATCAATTTGTCCAAAACGGTGAAAGTTATTCAGTAAAATTAACGGATAAAATTTATCTTGTCAATGCAGTTACTGCTTCAAAGGTAATTGAAAAAATTGCAGAATTCCAACAAAACATATTGATTTATCAAAAATAAGTAAAACTGTAATAAGTATAAATTGTTAAAAATAAGTATAAATTGTTTATTGAATGTAGATTATCAGTTAAAATAAAAACTTCTCTGCTAGACCTTTTACTTTATCTAATTATCAACATGCTGATCAGTTTAAAAAATCGGTGCAGAGTAATGCCGTTTAAAAATTGTAGACATTATTAAAAACATTAGTCATAAGCAATTATCTTTATAGTGAGACAACGAATTTATAGAATTTTAACAAGACTTTTAACAAGAATTTTAACATTTTGTACCATGGATACGACATTATCATACAAATTCATAGATTTGTACCCCAGATGGGTATCATCATATAAATTCATAGATTTTTCATGGAACATTTACATTCTGTTATAATTATTTATGAAGTTTAGAAAAAAAAAACCAATAAGACTTCTGAAGTTCAAATCTCTTTAGAAGTGTTACAGGAATTTCCATGATAGAAACTTTATCCTCTCCAATTTGAGTATATTGATGCAAACAAATAATATATATATATATATATATATATATATATATATATATATATATATATATATATGACAGAATTACAATATTAACTGGGCAAATAGAGCTTGACGGCCATTTGGCGATGGATTTGGCGACATTGGGGACCAAATATAAATTGCTGGGCATATTTAATTAATTAATTAATATTTAAAAAAACTCTATTAATATCAAGTGTCATCCACTACAAGTTTAAAAAAATGCATATTTGAACTTGAGTGGATGAATAAAAAGCATTTTATTAACGATTGAAAATTTGAAATATATATATATAGGGAGAGTGTGAACTAATAGTAGAAAAGAAAGAAGGGAAGATAATTGTTCTTGAACCTCAAAGGAGTTCCGCAAAAATGGCATAATTGTTCCACAAATAATTGTTCATGGTATAACGACAAAATGATTGGAGATATTATTAAACAAGAATCTAAGTCACAAGCAATAAATTCTGTGTTGAGAAAATGAATTTATAGATTTTTGACAAGATGGTATCATGGACTTTGAACCATTTATGTTATATCATCAGTTTCATGGATTTTCCATGAAACACGCTTTTGTAGTATCATTATTATTTGTGAATTTTTGTAAAAAAAAATGAAATCTATAAATCTTGAAATTCCAGTTTCTTGAGATGTAACACTGGGATTTCCACGGTAGAAATTTCTCTTTGTGATCATCATTTTGAGTATTTCATATAAAAAAATTTACGATCCTTGAAAGAATGTCAAAAGAAAGGTTTCAAATTAAAAAAAAATTAATTTGAATTCATTTATATGATTTAATTTAACTCAGTTTTAATTAATTAATTTAAGTGAACTAACTATTAGTTAGTGCTAAAATGGCTTTTTAAATTTTCAGAATAGAAAAGATCATAGAAGAATTTCATCACAGTCAAAAGAGATATAATAAATATCGATTAAAGAGTGGGTAAATTTTAATTCCTGCCCCATTTTCGGTACTTTTTCATAGAATTAAATAGCTAAAAAATATTAATTTATGAATAACGTAGTTCAACACATAGCAATTTAATCTATATATATATATAATAAAACTCAATGTGTGTGTGCTGGCGCTCTACAGGCCAGACTGTTTGACCTACAGCTACCAAATTCGGCACATGTTTACCTTCGAGGTCGGGAATGTGCACTTTGGAACAATTTTTTTGAATTTTTAATTAGAATCTTAATTAATTAAAAATTTAGTGACATTTTGACATTTTTCCGCTATAACTTTGGAAAATATTACAGCACAAAATTGATTTTTACATTAATTTGAAGTAAAAAAATAATTTTTTCAATGATACTAAGGTTTTAACCAACAAATTAAATCTATATTTTTAATACTTTTAAGAAATAATTTAATCATATTTTTTAACATTTTGTTTCGCATAACTAAAAATTTAATTTTTGCTGCACGAGCACGCTGCACGTTTATTTGAAAAAAAAAAAAAAAAAACTTTTATCAACGCTTTGGCGTCATACTGACAGAAGCTCAAATTTTTTTTAAAAAAAAGTTAACTATCACTCCAAATTAAACATATAAAAATGTAATTTTCAACACGTGTTTGTATAAAATGAAACAAATATGAAACATGATATTTTGTGAAAAGTAAATACAAGGAAACGTTTCCTGTGAACTTTTACAGTACCTATACTATTAATTCAATTAAACAGTTTTATATTTTATTTACATATTAAACCATAAATATGGTTTAATATGTACATGATATCTACTCTAATTTGAGCCCAATAGCTAATTTGTAAAGATTTAGTAATGGACATACATCTGCTAACAAATGGTCTAAATGAAATAACTAATTATATTTTATGTAAATTGAACCAATAAATGCTTATGAATTACGAATTTCAGATTTTTACATATACCGTCTGCCCTGTGAATCATATTTAACAAAATATTTTTGAGATGCTAATATTTTAAATAAAAAGAGTTGCACTCCAGTAAAAAAAAATCACTCACTAAAGCTGATCGATTTATGAAAATTTCACTATCATTATTCTATAAAAAAGGGATGATTTTAGATCACTTCATCTATCATCTCAGAGAAGCCAATAATCTCCCAAGAGTTTCGTAAGAGTGGCCTAGATTATGAAAATTTTGATTGTTCTAATATTGTAATATTCAAAACCTAATAAATCGGTCAGATTTGATCGCAGAAGATAGAAACGTTTATTTATTTGTTTAAAAGTTGGAGTGTAAGAAGATTTTGCAGAAAATAATACATTAGAACCAAAGAAGTGTCTATCGCTTTCCTGATTAATCAGGTTAATGGTAAGGAAGAAAAATTTAAATATAAGATGCTAAATGGATGCCGAAACAGACCTCTGCCTTGGTGATGATTTGGCGAAAAAAATAAAGACCTTGATTTTTTGCGAATATTTTTGGCGACATCTCAATTAAAAGAGAATGTACGATACCTTTTAAAAAGTTTCTTTGACCTGCAGGGAGAAAAAGCTGATATATATCCGATGTATATTGCATAACAGCAAATGAGGTATGTTTAATTAACTATAAAGGAAAATATAACAGTTTTCTTCATCATATGGTAGATGAAACTTGTCCAAACAAACTCACACTGTTAAATAATGCTATATAAAAATATAAATTTTAAAAAATTCTAAGTTGATTGATTCTATGCTACCAAAAATCTTTTATTACATATAAAATAATCATTTGACAAAGATAACAATGAATTTTATTTGTCTGTAAATCGAAATAGATGTTACAATAATTTGTTACAATAATTCTAATTATTATTATGTTTTGTTTTTATGATACATTAAACGCCTCCTTGAAATATGTTTTTTTGTAGTTCTAAAGGTAATTTTATTATACGTAACAAAAGTTACGAAATACGACTTATTAAAGCTTAAAATTTATAATGGAATTCAGTCTGGAAATATTGATAAATTTTCTATTACCAAGTTACCCATAGAGACCGAAAAGTTTATTTAAATAAATTCTTTCATATTTTTATTCAGCACTAAAGTAGTTGGCTCGAATCCCCAGAATTTATAGTTTTTAAAGTCTACAAGGAGAAGTAAATATGCATTTTTATTAAGAAATGGGAATAATGGATTGTGACTTGAATGATGTTTCAAAGAAGAAACGAATACCAACTAAGCAAAAATTATATTACTAAATACATTAATAACAAATTTCAAAGTTTTTGAAATTTAAAATTAAAAAATAAACGTTAATACCACTCATTATAATACTCATTATTTTATCATGATATTAATATTTAACTTTTAAACTTTTGGTAAATAAGGTGGTACATAAATTTTTTAAAACGTTTTATTTCAGAGATTTTCGATCTATATCTACCAATTTTGTGTAGTATTTAATAAATAAGATATAGTTTTTGAAAAAGTTAATTATAATTTTAATTAATTAAAAATTGATTAAAAGTTTAACGTTTTTTTCCCTTTATAATCTCATTCGGAATATGATTATACGAGATTATTTTTACTCTGCATTAAAATTTAAAATGACTATCATTTTTATCAAATTTATTTGTGTTTCTATTTTATTAAATTTTTTTAATTAATTTTAACCATTTGCTTTATTAATTTTAAACATTTAAAATATCTAAAGAAAATTAAGAAGGCGTTGTAAGTATTTATATTGCAATTAATGGTAAAATGGTGACAAAAAAGGAAAATTAAAGTTTTAATCAATATAATATTAACTGTAAATGAGTTTTAAAATATTATTTATTAATTCTTCTTTCAGACACACCGTTTGTGGCAACTCTAATGAGTATATTTACGGTTTGTTTACATTTTTTTTAATAATGGAAATTTTTTGTCTCTCGGCTGTCAATCGACTATCGGGGCGCCCAGCGATATGAGATGGAGAAAAAATGCGAAAAAAATCTGAGCAAGAATATGTCGATTTGAAAAAAAAAACTGATCGTAAAGCTGCTAAGTTGTTGGCAAAACTTGAAAAATGGAATCAATATTTAGATATTGGAGATGTGAGCAAAAAATATTCTACTTATTCTGCTTTTAGTTTTGAATTAGAATTTGGCCGAGAGAAAAATGTATGTTCTCATGGAAAGATTAAGCTTCCAACGTTGAACGAATGGCCAGTAGAGTTGAAAAACTTGCTTACTGGGTATAGTATCGAACAACATTGGAATTGGCGGGTGAATGCAAGCAGTGGACGAATATTTACACAGCTTTCAGTAATATTTACGAAGTTTTCAATGCAATTTGCACCTGCTTTTCCCTGTTGATATAGCTTTCACTTGGCAATTTATCTTTTATCAACATTTAAACAGAAATCAAATTCTACAATCCAGCAGCTAATTTAAACTCTGCATGCAACAATAATCATAGTTTAAAGCTTCAAATTATTTAAATATCGAAGAATTGATCAAAAGTAATTCTTTTAGTTTGATTAAAATACATCGTAAACATGACCATATAATATAGATAAATTTATCCTTCTTTCGTACTGTAAAAAAAAAAAAAAAAAAAAAAAAAAAAGCTTTTTTTAAAAAACAAAACGAGCTTTCCAGCATCAATGCATCGCGAAAAATGTCAAAATCTTAAGACTTGCATTGTTGATATTTTACAAGTATTTATTTATAACTTTTTGAAGTATTATTATGAACTTTGAATAAAACTTGGTCGATGAAAATGTTGACACAGTAAGAGTATTTCATCATTCAACTGAGCAAACAATTGGAGCTTTCTTAAAATCGAATTATTAAGTATCAGAACAATTATTAAATAATTCTTACTTATAGAAAGTTACTCTCCATTAAACTTTTAATATTGTTATGAAAAATGGCTTTGTAATTGCAGTGCGAAACGTCCACTACAAGCCAACGACACTATATTCCACAAGGAAATACTTAGCACATTCAGCAAAAATACAGCGAAGATCTACACAGAGAGTACCACCTTTAGAAATTCATAATACAATTAGACAGAAAATCTCTAATTTGAATACAGAAATAGTCTTTGCAGTTAAAGAAGTCGCTCCTTTATCAATTGTAGAAAAGTAATTACTTCTCGTGTAAGGGCTTAACCTTTGTAATCTCTCAAAGGAGTTTGGAAATTTCTAGAAGAATTTTTATTTTGTTTCATAATTGAGATAGCGCAGAAATTTCTGCATTCCCTGCATTCATTCTTGTCACCAAGGTCGCCAAGTTTATCACTAAAAGGTCAATATCCCGAGATCCATTCAGTTTTCATTAAGAATCGTTGTAAATATCTCTTTTCAGCTGCGAAACATTGAAGGAAAGCAATATTATAGATTCTTAACAATATATTTATGGTATTTAGAAAGTAAATTTCTTTTAAATAACATAAAATGTATATGAGCGATACGCGTTATTGTACACTGCGGAGTAATTTTCGAAATAAACATAATTGCTGTTTATATTAAGATGTTTTTTATAATGAGGTACTATATTTTGCATCTTCATACCGAGTAATGCTGTCTTCAACAATACAATGACATTACAATTTGTTTCGCAACATTTACATCCTGGTATCTCTGCACTAAAAGAGAAAATCTTAATATTAGTAAAATAATACGAAAATCAAAGGAAATGCAGCCGTCGCATAAAAATGCAAAGAATGCACTGTTTTTCTTAAACACTTCGTAACTTGCGATTAAAGTTTCTCTTATTGTTTTCCCTTAACATAATACTCACTTTTTATTAAGGATTCGAAATAATCGAGGCGCATGCGTCTCATTATAGTTGTATGGTAGCTGCAGCCTAAATTGCTAATGTAGATTTCTTCCTAAATTACCCATGTATTAAAAATTTAACAATAAAATACGGAGTAACAATCTTTGGATTTTAAATTTAAAAAATAATAGCCGTGAAAGGATATGAGGACAAAAGAATTTTTTATAACTGAAATCGATCTCATAATAATAAATTTAAGTATTATTATGTATTTATGAGCCGTAAAACGACTCCAAGATATATACTTTATTTTAGAAATTTTTGTTATAAATAATAAAAGTTGCGAAATAAAGCTTATTAAAACTTAACATTTATAATGGAACTCAGTCTGGAAATATTGATACATTTTCTATTTCCACGCTATCCATAGAGACTGAATAATTTATTTAAATAAACTATTTCATAGTTTCATTCAACGCTAAAGTAGTTGGCCCGAATCCCGGGAATTTTTAGATTTTAATGTCTCTAGGAAAAAGGAAATACGCATTTTCAGTAAGAAATGGGAATGCTTATGTGTGACATGAATGATCTAGAAGGGAGAAACGAACACAAAGTAAACGAGATTATATTAACATTAATAATAATACATAATTAATTAAACATTAATAATACATTTCAAAATTTAAAATTAAAAGAAAGGAAATACCAATTTTTATAATGTTTATCATTTTATTATGATACTAAAGTTTTTGGCTTTGGATACTTTTAAGCTTTTGGTAAATAGGATAGTACATAAATTTTTCAAAAGACTTTTCAGGAGAGACTTTGGACCTGTATCTATCAAATTTGGGTATTATTTGATTAGTAAAATGCAATTTTTCAAAATATTAGATCAAATTTTAATTAATTAAAAATTAATTGAAATTTTAACGTTTTTCATTATTTTTATATTTTTGATAGCTGAGCCTGAACAATCTAGTTCTTTCTTTACATTTAAAAATACACCACATTGTTTTCTAAAATTGAATTTTCTTCATAACAATGCGCAACAGTAAGAAATAAAGTATTCTCTCCATTATTTTGCTTTTCCAACTGTACTTTTACTAATTCAATCCCTCTTTTTAAGATATATGACTACTAAAAGCCAAGAAACAACTTACGTTATACTCGAGGAATCATTCATAATATTAACTGCATAGCAACAGAATTGTAAGTAAGTGAGAAACTCAAATCTATGAGTATCAACTTCTCAAGGAAGTTATAGATAAACATAACTTCAATAAGAATATTTTGAACTTTCCTTTTAATCAAACAACGTTCCAAAATTTACGATTCTTGCTGTCTCTCAGGATACTCCACATTAAAGTTTGAAAGTTTAATTTCATTCCTGGAATCCACACCAAAGTTTCAGATACTTGGAGTTCATAAATGTCTACTATTAATTATGAACACGTGATGTAATGATAACATTCGGTTTGGACATTGAGATATAAAGGGCGAGTAAAATATTCAAGCAAAATTCAAAAAATCATAAGAAAGGAAGTAATTCTTGGAAACATTTTCGGTTTGCATGAATATGATCAGACAGATATTGGAATTTTTCCCTCGTATAAGAAATGATTCTTAAAGTAACCGAAGAGGTAATTTCACGCAAATCAAGAAAGCACAAACAAATAAAAGCAGTTACCAATATTTCGAATATGCTGTTTGGTTAGTTGGTTGTCTAATGTTTATTGGCGCAATGGCCATATTTGGCCATGCTGCTCCAAGCAAATGGTAAAACATAAAAGTAGAAGTAAAATATAATAGTAGATGGTAGATTTGAAAGATTTATTTAAATAGATTTAATATAAAAGCAGATAGAAATAAAAACGTATATAGAATAATAATACAAAACTGAAAGAGCAAAACTTTAAAATTTCAGTACGACGAGCGAAATAATGATTTGTTCATGAATGTTGAATGAATGATATGGAATTAATGACCATAGAGATAAAAGTAATGTTAACAATAGTAAGTGCAAATATAAAAGTTAATGGACTTAAAAAATCTAAAAATATTCGGGTGGTATCTCTTACTCACGAAATTTTGCAAGGTTAATGTCGATGTGTTAAAAAAGCGAACACGATGTGCATCAAAAGAAGGACACTCAATCAACATATGATTTATTGTAAAATCCACACGACATGTTGAGCATTTTGATATTCCCCTAACCAAAAATGAGATGTTGCTTAGATCCATGATTTAACACTGTGTAACATATGGGCATTTATGCCATCAACAGTCCATCGACTGGAATGTTTCAGTTCTGATCGTATTCCAAAATTGCTTATCGTTATCTTTGAAAAATCAACGTCATATGTACTCGCCTCCTCCTTATAGCTCTGATTTAGCACCATGCAATGTTTCCTTCTCCCGAATATGAATAAACGCTACTAAGGTATATTTTCATTAGAAAATAACGAGGAAGCAATTTTGAAGGAACGTATCAAAAAATGAATTCTAACTTCTATTTGAAGTTTGGAGAAAATAAGTTTGAAAAGTGCATTGCATGTAATGGGGAATATTTTTCGAATAATCATCAAAATTTGGATAAGTACTGATAATTATAGTTTACAAATTTATGAGAATTCCTTATTGAAAATCCTGCATACCTCATCCTAAAGATATAGATAGATTTGAAAAAGTAATGTTTTAAACAGCAGAAATGCAACGATTTTTTACAACGAAATTGTAATTGAAATGAGAGAATCGTGATTTCATGTTAATATTTTTACAGTTATGGTACATATCCGCCTCAGATTCATGCGGCTGATTTCTTTTTCTGTCAATAACGTAGCGAGGGATGAGTCCAAGATGTCAGTCTAGAAGGGGGCTTCTGAGGTAAAATTTGTATTTATATTTCATGTTTTTAATGATAAAAGTCGACGAATGAGTTCATAAGATTGCGAAAAATAAATTTAAACACCCCCGGCTTATTTACCCCCCTACGGCACTACTCCCTGACAGCTTCAGTTGTCAAAAACTACTTTCCGAACTGAAATGTTCTTCTATATGAAAAAGTTTTATATGAGAAACTGCCAGGGAAATTAAAAATTTTGTCCATATTAACTTGCTTCCTTTTTAGGAATTTGTAAAACATCCTAAATTACAACCGCCAGCAGTAAACTGGAGACGTTGTAGAACTTTGATTAAAACGATTGGTTTTAAAAATCTCAAAATAATTTTATTGCTTTTGCACTATTCATGACATTTTATATTATATGTACAATTAACTTAGAATTATTTATACTTAATGCAAAAATTATGCAATTAGAAATTCATAATACATTCAATTGTCAATTTAATTATTCCTTTATTTGTTGTGGTAAGGACATGAATTCTAATCCTTTTCCATTCCTTGAAATAATATTACAAGATGGGATGTCGGGGGGCAACGAGGGTTTATGTGATCTTTTAAATATAGCCATTAATTTAAATATAACCCGTTTAATAGCCATACTTTAAACGGGATTCAATCTCTTAAGAGCACGGATTGTAGTTGCAGCTTTTGAAAGAGTAAGGAATTTTTACTATCTTTGAAAGAGAAACTCGAGCGTTAAAGTATCTTGAGGTATACGAACTAGAATGGGAGGGTTAAGTGTTAAGAAAGGGAGGGTTAAATGTTTCAAAAACTTCAGGAGATAAAAAGTTAAGTCTCTTAAATACTTAGCTCATTCTTTCAAAATTTTGTGATTTCGTTTTAGAGATAATCCATAAGGTGTGAAAACTTGTAATCAGTAAAAGGTTCGAATAAATATCTTAACCACACTTTCTACTGATTCAATACAAAATAACGACCCTTAAAGAAATAAGATTCTTAATTTATTTCTTATAGTAATGTATACCCTTTTAACTTTAAAACAAGCAAACAAGTCTAAAATGAAGGCCTTCAAATATAAATTAAACTTGTATCTTTAAATCTTGTTAACTTTTTAATGTTTGTAAAAGTTCTCATCACAGAGAATGAGGGGAAAGTAGGAAGCGCATTTTATTTATACACATAACTGAATGCTATTAGAAGTTAACCCGTTAACTGCCAAAAAAATTGTTTTCTTTCAAATTTTTGGAAGGATATGTTATATATAGGCATAAAATGTTGTGTAAAAGTCTAATTATTTGCATATTATTTATTTTAATATATTTGATGTTTTTTAAAAAGAGTACAGTTATAAAATTAAAAAAAAAAGACTAAGTAGCCGATTATTACTACATATATATATATAAGAGAGAGAGAGAGAGAGAGGGGAACTGAACTGCTAAGCGTTCTATATATATATTTAGAGCCGAGCATTACAAAATACCCTAATGAAGATAATGGCAGTTAATAAGTTAATAAGATATTTTCTAAGTTTGCTTAAATTTCACTGATATGCTTGTAAATTCATCATTTACTTAAAAAAATTTGTATATCACATAAAAGTGTATCCTTTGGGACGCGTTTTATTGGTAATTAGTATGATTTCTGTTATCTAACAAAATACCTTCCGCTCTTTGAAATTGGAAAATTATTTTAATAAACCGAAAAATTAAAAAAAAATTGGAAATATTCAATAAACCAAAAATATTTTAAACAATTTTTTTACCCCATTTCTAATATATATTTAATGAGAAAATGGTATTTCGAAATGAATAATTATTTCTCATAAATAAATTTCTTTCGTTTTATGACAGAAACCGAATCTAATGCTTTCCTCTTTATTAAATCTTAATGGAAACCATTCATTTTTAGCAAACAAGTATGATAGGATTTCTTATCTAATAAACAGATAACATGATTCACACATTTTGAATAACCAAAACCAACCAGCCAACTAATTCAATTCGTCAAAACGACAGTGTAACAATGAAGGAGCACAGTTTCTTGCCCAGACAGTTCACTCCATTCTCATTAATAATCAATCTCTGTCTTCAGATATTAAGTTTAATGACAAAGTAATTCGTTAACCAGATTTGGAGATGCATTAATTTTATATCAGTCAATGTTTAGATAATTTTAATTTATGCTGGAAATGTTATCCAGAGATGTAGCTAGATAATTTATCCCAAATGTTATTTTTTTTCTATCTGCCTGAATAAATTTAATTTTCCAAACTAGTAAATTTGAGATATACTAAGACGTCTGAAACGTTTATAACCATGCATAGCCTGTAATAAATAAATTGTTATTCCCGATTTCCGCATAAAATTGTGGAACTTGGGAAATGTCGCAGAGGCGGTGCATATAATTAGAAAACAATAGTTAAGAAATAAATCCATTTTAGCGTCAATCAAGAATTTTTACTGAGAGTATGATATTTGGGAATTTTTTATGGCAGTTAATCCTGACTTGCGATTACAAGTATCCGAAAACTGAATTTCTATTTTGGTTGATTTACATTCGGCCATAAGATTATATAGCAAATTTAATTTATTTAAGTCATTGCATTTTGAGTTCTCACGTTTTCCTGCGTGCATAAGTTCAGGTAGACAGACGGTCAAACCTCTGGCAGATCTATTTCCAAATTTAAAAATAATTTAAATTTTAATTTCCGAATTTGCGTACTAAATTTTCCGTATCTAGCTCGTTTCGTTTTGTTGTCGTAGTTGTAACGTTTTCCTGTTTTCCTCACATGATAATTGTCATTCCGGCCAGATGTAACGTCACCTGTTTTTCCTCACTGCCTCCAGATCACCATATGGGGCTCCTCTTCGAGAGTGAATCATTGTGTCTGGTCATTTGTTGTATCCAGATAAAGGACAACATATGTGCGTTTCGTCATTTCAAAGAGATCCATCATATCTTCAAGGGAGAAGAACGTCAAAACATCCAGATTTTAAACTTTAATTTTCCCTTAGGAATAGACTCCTCGCATCTTCGAGGAACAATCAATCATCAGAAACCGTTGTCATTAAGGGTCAAAGTTAGGTGGACTTTTGCCGGTGTTAGCAGTGAATATGATATAATTAACATGTGTTCGGGAAGGGAGGAAGCATTTCAGAGCAGCTATTGGGTGATAGGGAATTCAAGTTCACCAATGAGAAACTCAGAGGCGGAGATTTGAAGCAAATAAAATGCAGGATTTTTGTTTTGAAAGAAAAAGAAGAGCAGTGAGAGGCGTGAGTGTTCGAAGGTGTTCCTGATTTTGTGAGAAGCTCCATGTGATTCGGGCTTCTGTATTAAGATCCACCCGATAAAGATCGGTGAATTTCTGGAGCTACTCCTGGAGTAGCTGTTTGGGCTAATAATATATTAGCGTTTTTTTTAATGTTTATTCTCCTAATTGATATGTTCATGATTAACTTTTGATTGTTGTGAGAGTTTTGTAAATAAATTAATCTAGATGAGGACCAGTTGTTTTGTGTACATTTATAAGGCTGTAAATAAAAGAATTATTTTTTATGCTACTCTCTTCTTTGATAGGTCAGGATCAAGATATTACAAAGTGATATCTTTTTCCCGGACAGGTATACAGAATGATTTCTTTTTAATGCATTTGTTTAAAATTTGATAGAAATCTGCATATTTGATGTAAAATCTAAATACTATATTTTATTCCTGTAGTTGAGAGCTTTTTAGAGTTATTGAGTTCATAGACAAGCAGACAGACGGATATTTAGACATAATTCCATAAATGTTTTTTCTTTGTGGGGGAGGGTTGACACCTGAAGGGGAGGGTTGACACCTGAAGATTCGTCAAAATCTCCAGTTCGAGTTTTCAAGATCGCAGTGCTTTTAATTCGTATACGATAAAATAAAATATAACTTCGTATTTTTGGGGGAGGGGATTTTATTGGGATTTCTTTTATTTTATTTAATTTTAAAGAATTTACAAACTTAGGGTGATCAAAAATATTACATTACAAAACACATTTTGTCATGCTACTAATTTCTACGTAGCTGTTCCGGTCTCATGGTCAAACGATATGAACTGAAGAGGATAAATGTTGCGTAGGTGACGAGGGGCTTATACGAGTAAGAACGTGCATGTGTTGTTCAGAGCTTCGGTTGGAACTCCGAGAATTGAATAAATATTTTAAATTAATTTTACATATGTAAATATATTTATTCATAAAATGCAATAAAGTTCGAGTTGTCAAGTAAAATGTCATCACTTGTGTCATGAAGAACGAGAAACATCTTAAGTAATTTTTATTTCAAACAATTCTAGGAATACTTACTTGGATAATTTTCACTTGATTTTCATATATCTCTATAAGGATCCTTGATAAGTTAAACCTTCTAGAATATCTTATACACTGTCAAGGAAATTATATTAGCGAAGGTTCTCCCATGAGCTTCAATTCTCTCATGTTAATCGATATAATGTTAGTTGCAGAGTAACTCTAGTTGTTAAGCAATTACTTGTCTGTTTGTGTTGTTCCATGTGTGTCTGCATGTGTTATTTATTCTCTGTGCATTCCTAGACTGTGTATTTTGATATATGTGAATTATGTTTTACGAGGTTATACATTACTGAGTTTATTGGACTTTTTGCACCGTACAAGTGCTGGATGATTTCCGTGACAGTATAAAACGACTTTGTAGTGAAGTCCAGCAAATACATGATATAACAATGCTTCATCTCTCTGCGTACAATATTGCCATGCTATGCTATTTCAAACTAGAAGTTAGAATCTCTTTAATTTTTTTTCCTTCATAAACTACCAGACAAAATCTTGTATGATAAAATTTACAATTTGGCTTCATAAAAATACCGCATATAATATAAATTCTTTATAATAATAAAATATTAATAAATACATAAAGTGTTCCTATAGTTTTTTCCTATAGCAAATTTCCTATAGTTTTGAAATATACTGAATTATATAAAATGTTATTTTATGTCTGTTATGAAGTGAATTGTTATTTATTGTAACTTGTATTTTTAAGAATTTTTTAATGAAACGAATTGTATCAAGATTCCATTTTTTTTTTCAAAATTGTATTTTAGGAGAATGACTTAGGAAGAAAATAACCCTTATATCACAAGCTGACCAAAAAAAAAAAAATGATTGATTTCACTTCAGTTTTTTCTCTGCTACGGGTAAATTTGTTCGTCTGACAAACATTGCTATAGAGGAAATGAAAAAAGAAATTGCTGCCTTCTGTTGCTTCAACTTATTTCTTTCAGATTGATGAAGTCTAAGAAGAAATAAAAATCGACAAAAATAAAAGCAGTTTCAGTATTTGTTTTTCCGCACATTTTTTGTACAACATCTACAGAAAAGAAATCTCAAAACAATGATTTGAAATTTTTCCAATTTTTTTTGTTCGAATTTAGTTGCAACAATTCTCCTTCTTGCAACTAAATTCAGAATGAACACGCTGAAACAAATTGTTTCCTTAATATTCGACAAAAAGTTAAAATGAAAAATCTTACTTTTTTCAATCAGTATCTCACTTTTAGAAAGATAGATATATAGCCTAAAATTGAAAAAAATACCACCTCTTCTTTTTCATTGATATTTTTGTATTGAGAATCTGTAGAATACGCTTTTCAAAATCAACCAGAACAAAAATCACTGTTCAAAAATGAACCCTGTAAATGTTTAGTACGGTGTCTACGAATAATTATTTATTAATATAAAAATGATGGAAAATATTAAGAGCAGTTTTTAATATCGATTTGTTTTAAAAGAGCAATGAAACTGTAAAAAATCGACAATAATATAAATTATTTTTCGGTAGTAATTTTTGAATATTTCTTTTACATTTCCGAACATAAGATTAGAAACTTGGTTACGAATTACAGTGCATGACGCTGTGTGTATTTGTTACAGTGAAAACCCGAAATCAGTCAAAATACGAATTAACTAGGAAAAAGACGTTTTAACTGACAACATAGGGAGAACCTTTTTGTATGATTATTATTTATGTTAATATATGGTTATTATTTATATTATTTATGTTAATATATGGTTATTATTTATATTATTTATGTTAATATATGGTTATTATTTATATTATTTATGTTAATATATGGTTATTATTTATATTATTTATGTTAATATATGGATATTATTTATATAACCTTAAATTCTATAAGCATTTAAACAGTAGACTACAGTTAATCAGGGTACAAGTTTCATGCAAAAGTTGATCATATTCACTCATTTTCAGATCTGAATTCGATGTACCACCGTAAATTTTCTTGACTAAATAGCGATAACAGAATCAGGAAATTTCCGTGAGAACAGCAGCGAGAAAAGGATATGTAGGGACTGGACGTTCTTCAAAAAGATTTTTCTCTTCTGTTTGCAATTCACACAAGCAAGTGACATTTGCAAGTGTCACAGTAATTTGCCTTGTCGAAATAAATAATTTGGAATAATGGTACTGTGTTAAACAATATCAAAATAAAGTATTTTTTCTTCAATGATAGGTTCTTTCCTCAAACATTGTTTTACTATGTATAATTTAAAATAATAATTTTGAATAGATACTAATAGTATTGTCTAACAAATCAATAAAAACACGAATAAAAAGGGTTCGCCTTAGCGCTGTCTGTTAGAACGCGTTTTCCGTAAATCATTCGGATTTTGACTAATTTCGGATTTCCACAGTAACACATTCACTTTCATTTGTATATATTACATACGTTTTCTTGTATATTACTCACTACTGTAAATAAATCGTGCAATAAATATGTGTGCGTAGAGATATGTAATTTTCTTTTAACAAGGGATAACATGATATACAGACAAACTACAGGGAATGGGTCCTCTGCAAACTTTATAATAAGGTAATTATTTTTGCTGCTTTTCCCAATTTTGCATTTCTTTATTCCCAAAATAAATTAATAAACTCCTTTAATTAATTAGTACAGTCAATGAAATTTAAATATTAACTCAGGAAAGTATTATGTACTTTCAACAAAAAATAATATTTTTTTTTATTCAAATGTAAATAAATAATTGAAATAAGACATGTGGAATTATTCAAAAAATTCAAAATAAATTTCAGGAAAAAATATTTTAAATAAATGTAATCAAAAAATTATCTAATTTAGTCTAATTAACTCTAATTAATCGTTTTTCGATCGTCATTAATCTTAATAACGATGACGACATAAATTGACGTTCATAATAAAGCTGATGGTACTTAAATAAAATTTTTTAAAATGTACTTTCCAGTGTAGTTTGTCAGCTCAGTTTTTTTATCCTCGATCATTATCCTCGAACTATAAGGCGCAAGTTCAATTTTTATCCTCGTCGCCTGATTGTCATAGAAAACAGTGTTTATGTTGATGGAAAATGGACCATAAATTAAACTAAACTGTTAGGAATCTCAAATTGACATTCCACCATCCAAAACTCTGCTAAAAGATTATCGAAGAATTTGTATAGACTCTTTGAGAAATATTTAGGTTGGTGGATCCAGTTAGTTACACCTATTAATAAAACTATATTGCAAAAGTACACATTTAAATGATTTATTCATAAAAAAATGGGTTTGAAGAATGTTTTATTTTAGTTGTATTAACATTCCGTTAATAAAACTAATAACTCGCATTACTAACTAACGGATCTCGCACTTTTGAACCCTGGTAAGATGACGAGGATATCACCTGAACTCGCACCCCCATCTCCAAACTTCCATACCTGGTCAGCGGCAGAACGTTTGCCCTCGACGGATTTAGCGTACACCAAACCAGCTTGCACGTTGGTTATTCGATGGAAACGGGTCTCGAACCTGAAACCTTAATGTTCCGAAGCCAAGACCATACCACCAGACCACCGCGGGTACAGAAGAAAATTTTAGATAGGTTGTGTATTAGTATTCACCAATTTTCTGTTCTAGTCTTCTGTAGATTCTTCAGTAAAATTTTTTTTTATATTAAACATGATTAGTTGAAAAGAACTTTGATAAAAGAAATGTAAAATTATTAACATAATTTTATAAAAAATATCAATGACAAGCATTCTTCGAAAAATCTGTTAATTATTTCCACTTAACTAATTTTGTAAATAATTATACTATTTTATTCATTCATTTAAACTACCTACTTCACTTCAAAAAGATAATATCAGCATCAAAATATTTTGATTGATTCTTGATCTTTGAATTTGCTTGATAATTAAATCATTTAATGTGAAATGCTGTCAGTTCGATTATTAAAAAAATGCTTTAAATTATATGTTTCATTAAATTTGCTCCCCAACCATTTACCGAGCGTTAAAGAAAATAATTAAATTTTAAAGAAAATTTATTAGAAGTATAGTTTATCAGATACTCATATTTAGTGGAAATATAAATCGTGAGTGAATCGAAATGGTGAGTTTTTTCAGTAAAAATATTTCTTGTACATTAAGTGATAAATTAAGTGGATCAAACTATAGCAACAACGGCACATGAAAGAAAAAACATTGACGAGAATAAATTAATCTTTAATCAAACCTGACTTTTTAATCAGTCAGCCAGCATTCTTGATTTATTCCTGTCTAATATGAAGGCTTCATTTCGCTTAAAGCGATAATCTGAATAAAATGAACTTTGCAATCATCGAGTTCATGTTCACCGGAAGCTATTTGTCCTAGACACTTAGATATCACTTTACAAAATGAGACATTTTGATAAATAACGGCGACTTCTGAATAAAATTTTCGCTTGAAGAATTACTCAATCCCTCAGATCTCACATATACTCACTATGATTAAAATGTCATCACAACGAACACGTCTACATGGTGAAAGATGAGAAAATGGTAGAATCATTTATGATATTTCTTATCACCATAATACATTTATGCATTTAGAAATCACAATGAAAATTATTTTTACGATGAAAAATACTCTTCATATTCCTTAAAAATGATCATTTAGAATAGTTTCGGAAATAATTAAAAGGTGAAGTAACTAAATTCTAGTTTGAAAGCATCTGCCTTCTTTTTTAGAAGTTATTCTTTTCGATGGAATGAACTGATTTAATTTGCTTAAATTCAATTGAAAATTTTAAAAAAATATCCGGAACTGTAATCTGAAATATCATAGTATGATGAGCATTTAGATTTGAGTCATATCCTTCTTTATCTTATAAATTTAAACGAGCAATTCTTGTATACGTATAAATTTATCTATTTTGTACATCTCGTAAGCACATC
This sequence comes from Argiope aurantia, assembly GCA_026543865.1. Lineage (NCBI taxonomy): Eukaryota > Metazoa > Arthropoda > Arachnida > Araneae > Araneidae > Argiope > Argiope aurantia. The sequence continues at coordinate 79,599 of JAPMOR010121276.1, read as the reverse complement.
TAATGATTTGGGTCGAATTTTATATTTAGATAAGGTATTGCGGTTTAATTTAATTTATATAGGTGTCTTCACTTGAAAAACGTGATTTTACACATAATATTTTTTATATATAACTAACTATTAGATAAGGTATATTCAACTTCCGCCTCGAAGTGCGGGCCGTGTGGTGTATTGGTCAGAACAACATGAAAGACGAGCGGATAGCGGATCCTCGTTTTAAATCGCGTTTTTTGTTTATTTTTCAATTCCTACTATTAGTTCACATTCTCCCTATATATGAGGGTGCGTCATGAAAAGTGCTTAAATTTGAAAATCCTTTTTAAGCACCTTAAAAGTGCTTAATTTTTAATAAACGTCCTTAAAAAGTGCTTAAATTTCTCGAGAAGTGCAAAGAAAGCTTTTTGAGATGTGCCAACACGTATTAAAATAAAATTAAATATCTTTTTCCCACACCCCTCTTTCTTCAACAAATTCATTGTTGTTTATTGATATATTGGGAAGTTTATCCCGAAGGGCCAATAGAAAATGCGTACTTGTCATACTTGTTGCGACTTCGAAAAACGTTCGATCTTCAGTAGAATTCAAAGAGGGGGGAGTATTGCTTTTGTTATGCCTGATAAATGTATGCTTAAACTTTTTATGTATTATTAAAGAAAAATACACAGATTTGTCCAACAGACGGAAAATATGAATACAGCAGAATGAATTTGGTGCCCCAAAGAGGTATAAAAACGCTTATAGTGACGCCTGTTTAGTTCGTTACACATTTTATCCTTGTTCTCGTTAATATTTCGTTTAGGAGCAATATCTTGTACAACTTATTAAAGGGATTAACTATATAATGTATATTGAATTCTTAATCATTGCGTTAGTCGTTGCGTAAAATCCGAATATGGTGAGATTTTAACTTGAAGTCATAGATTTTCAATGATCGTGATTTCTTTCATGTTTTTACTATTATTATTATTATTATTCTAATGTTCTCTTCTGTTTTAAAATTGTTATTTGTTGAACCAATTTCGACAAATTTTAGATTTTATGCATATAAAAAACTACTAGATATGGTACTTAAAATTTCAAAAAAAGAATTTATAAGAAAGATTTTCAAAGCTATTATTTTTCAGGAATCAGATTGTATTATATTTAACTTTTTTTTTGTGTAATTCATACAGATGTATATTGTTTCCGATTGAAATCTCTCTACTCTTAGAGTTTTATCCTGATTGACAAATCATTAAAGTTAGGAACGTGAAATGTGGCATGAAGTTGCTTCTGGGATATTAGAAACTCACTGAGAACGAATTTTTGAAATTTTAATTAGAAGTTTAATCAAAAGGTAAAAACAGGATTTATTTCCGCCATATCATCAAAGCATATTATTGAATAAAAAAAGTATTTTTAGACTGTTTTAAAGGTTTATAAAGGTTGATTGGATTCTAATTTCACTTGAGTAAATGCTTTTTCTTTCTATATATTTTTTAATTTTTGGAAAATTAATCTTGAACTTAATTTTAACGATGAATTTTTTTAAATAAAATTCAAAATAATATCATTTTTATTGACTTTTGCAGTAACATGAAAAGTTTAATGTTATGATTTAAAATTTTATTTTCTTTAAAATTATAAATTTTTTTATAAATTTTCAAATTTAATTCAAAATTTTCAAACAAAATTCAAAAATTTGAAGCAATTCATTGAATAAAATACTTCACTTGATAAGGGTTGTGAAATTTTAAGTCAATGCAGTATTTATTCTCGCACTAGCTTCAAAAATTACTATTTAAAAAATGCATTAATCAATTTTTTATTTTCATTTTAACTAAAGAGTTGTTTTTTTTTATCTTCTTGAATTTATTTCCATTATTTATGAAAAATAAGAATTGTGAAATCGTTTTCATTTCTTCCTATAATATATAATTACATTTTTCTTATTTTTTGAAGCTAAAATAATAACATGTTATTTATTTTCCCATAAAGGTTAAAAAGCAGGTTTTTCTTAAGTTTTCGAGCTATGAAACATTAAAAAAAACCTTACTAATCATCAGAAATAGGAAGTGATAGAACAATTTTTTTATTAATTTCTATTAAATTTTTCTTATCATTTCTGCTATTTCTATCATTTTATTAGTAATTTTTATTAAAAAATTTGATCTGAAATATTCATTTAGAGCATTGCATTGTTCTATCGTCAATTTCAGGCAGTTTTGCCAATCTTATGATGGTATCCGTCCTGGTATACTTTAACTCTTCGCTTTTTAAGGCAACAAAAAAAAAAAAATGTTTTAAACTGCTAAATATAGTGAGTTAGAGCATGAGGAATTTTTAATTTACATCCCAACCATATCAAATTTTATTTGTTGCAGCACGTATAAAAATCAATTCAAAATTTTCGGCCATGCTATATATTTTTATCAATGCCAATGTAAATTCAGAAATCATGTATCCATCCAAATTAAGTGGTAATTTGTTAATTTAAAAAAATGTTGAAAAAAAGCCAGATTATTATTGCTAATCTTATAAAAGAGTAAAAAAAAAATTAATTAATAGTGTTATGAAATTTCCGGGGTTCGTTTGGATAGTGGAAGTTATATGGTGTGGAGAACGCTCAATCAGCAGGCGGCAGTAGAATAGAAACAACGACGTTTATTTACACGAAGACACACAGGACAGAACAAAAACGACAACTATATACTGCATAGAAGACGATTATCTTCAGCCGAGACGTGCAGCATACAACAAGACTCTACTGCAGACAATAGCGCACAGCTTAGTTCAGCACTAGCTTGACTCCGTCGCTGCTCTGCTAATCCCTGAAAGACCAGTTCTTCACGGTCGGTTCCGACTACTCCTCTGGCAGCTGCAGACCCTTTTATAGGTCTCAGGGGGCGGGGGTAGAAGCCTCTCAACCAATGAGGAACGTTAGAGGCGTATCTCGGTTCCTACTGGACGGATCGGGAAAATTCTCGATGTTTATACCTAGCTAGAAAAATAATTTAGTAACAAAGAGCTTTTGCTTACTTTTTGAATAACGTCTTGCATAGGTTTTGACGGTTTCAAACCCGGTATTAAAAAACCGGTTTTTTAAAGTAAATTTGTCACATTCGAAAACCTGTTATGAAATTAAAAAAACTGGTTTTAAGAATTCATATTATTATGTAAAAATTAATTTTGAACTTATTTGATTTGCTATTCATTCTATGCAACGGGCTGCAAACACATTTTTTCAACGTTGCAAATTGCGTTGGCCAGTGCTTGTGCACTGCAGAGTTGCGCCTCGAATTCGTCAATTTGTTTTTCATGAACATCCCTTTTCCCTTTTTTTTTTCTATGTGAAACAAAAGTTTGATAAATTTCATCTCTTGTTTCTCGTCAGATGTTTTGTTTATCGGTATGAAGTTTATTGGTATGAAGTCGGTGCTAATAGAAACGTCAGCAATTTGACTGGCTCCTTTCGAAGAACGGTGAAATTAATAAATAATTCCCCGTTTTCTGCTTCTTGATCACAGTATTTAATGATATCATATAAAATTTCCTTCGTACCACTCCTTTTTACACCACTTGAACTAGCTATATCAATACGAAATATTCAATTAAAATAAAATGCTGTCAGAAATGACATAACACTCACATACACGTGAAAAAAAATATAATTAAAAAAGTGTCTAATGCGAGAAATCCAAGGTCAAATGTGCTCATCGTTCCGCGTCTCACCCCTTAACGAAATGGAATTGTCGAAATGTGGTCTCAGAATCCGATCCATCTCGAGTCACGACAGGTTTGCTTAATATTGTGAAGGTGAAAACAGAAAACCAAAATATAAAAGTTATATTTGGTAAAAATAACGTAAGTACTAAGTATGTTTAATTTTTATGTTTATATATTCTATTATACATTTTAAAATTTAAATTTTATTATATAAATTTCTTCTATCAAAAATTAGTGTAAAATAAGAAGTTCTGGCTTCTGTTTAATTGAATTTTAAATAAAACACAGGTTGTTAAAATATTCCATATTTTCTTTCACAACGTTTTAACATAAATTATGTCTTTAGCAAGCATCGGAATTAAATTAAGAAGTGTTTTTTTTTCAAAATTCCTAGAAAATGTGTAGATTAGATTACTTTAAATTGCATTAATATTAATAGTTAAAATAATAAAATTGTAAAATAAACGTCAAAAATATTTATTCAATAACTTTAATTCCATTTTTAGATAAAAATGAGTAAGTCGGAAGTTTGGGATAGTTTCAAAAAGTTCGGGATAGACAAGGCAATCTGAAATCATTGTAATAAGATGTTGAGCTACAAAGGATCATCTACGAGCAATCTACATAATCATTTGAAATCAGTTCATAAAATAATTGTCGGAAAAAATATAATTGTTTATGTTCTTGAAGATCCTGAAGAAAAACTTATAAATCCAAAGTCACTGAAAACTGAATTTTCATTATTTGAACAAACGAATAAAAGAACAAAAACTTAGATTTGTAATTTGATGCAAAACTCAGTAATAAGTGAACGAGTATTTTCAATTTCAGGCAATATTGTGTCCAAAATAAGAACGAGACTTAGCCACCGTTCAGTGGATATTTTATGTTTTTTAAAGCCCTATTTTCTTAGGAGAAATTAAAATTAGTGAAAATAATATAAATATTATTTGAAATTTTGTTTGAGTTTCCGTTATTTTGTGTAAGTATATGTATATGTAATCTTTAATTTTGTTTTTTATATTTTGACTTTGATATTGATTTCGTTTTTTGTTATTTTATATAAATTAAAATAAATAGAATAGGAAAAAATATTTTACTTTTCCCTATTCACTTTTTTTGACCAAAATTCGAAAACCGGCTAAAACCGTTTTTTCTTGGAAATATCGAATTCGAAAACCGGTTTTTCGAAAAGTCGGTTTTTGTATAAATCCTAGTCTTACAATTTTGTTAACAGGCATCTTTTCCGAATAAGATTTTGTTAGACAGCTTTTTTAATGTATAGAACTTGTATTGCACATATGAATACGATTTTTCTCACTGGTCATCTATGCATGAATATTTTTTGAACTGATAAACAAGTTTACGTAAATCTATGGTTATCTAGTTATATTTTTCCATGTAACATAATTAAAAGTATAATTAAATATTTCTTAGCTTTGAAATGAAAATAAAATATTAATTTTTTGAATCAGTGAATAAAACCAAACAATAAATTTAATAGAATTTGATTAAATAGTGAAATATGCTATGTGATATCTTAAAAATATGAAATTTTACATATTGACTCTTATTTATTCCTTATTAGATGCTTCTTTGGGAATCAGGTGGAGAATTTTAGTTTTTGGTTAATTTCAATTAAATTTGTAACGCATAACGTTCATGAATGCTTCAGTAAAGAAGAATTAATCTCCACAGTCCAAAAACCACGCCCATTCACTCACCCCTTAAGTAAGAGCTGTTCAACTACCAATAGGGTTGGATTCTTATTCAAAACTTCAATGACTTATAGTGAGCAGTTACATTTATAAAAAATTTATTACATTCAAACAATGCAAAATTAGGATATAGTAAGTAGCAAAATGCAATAGAGTTTTTATCTCTCTATTTATTATACAGATGAATGTGTGTTTGTTGGTACTCTGCAATTTGAGCCGTTTGACATATAAGCTACCAAATTCGAAACATATATATATACCTCAGAGGTTAGGAATATGTAATTCTACGCCATTTTTATAAAAATATATTTAAAAAAATATATTTTTTAATGTTATCAATTTAATAAGAATGTGAATATTTTTCTGAATCTTGACAATTAAAAAAAATTATTTTGGACAATTTGCTGCAATAATTACATTCTTGATCTTAAATTCTTACCGCTTTCAGTTTTCCTGAATTCTCAGTTGTTTCAATCTCATGCTTTTCATCCATTCTTGAAAGCTAATGAGAGGATTCTGCTTAATATCTGTGTAAATTACTTGACAGATGAAAAAAGTGGTTACAATATCAAAAAATTTAGAAGACAGATGAACGAAATTTTGAGTTTTTTTGATAACACTATAAAATTATGGAACTAACTCCGTTAGAAAGGTTCCTGTACATAGTAAATAGGAAATTTAAGTAAGAAAAAATAATATGAATTTAATGTTAAACAATTTGGGGAAATCATAGGAATGAAGTTATATCTAAACAATTTACCAAAAAACAAACATAATCAATATTCATTGTACCATCTGAAGCGTCTAGTACGAAATAAACAATCTGTTGCTTACAAAATAAGTACAGAAAAAACTAAAACTAAAAGCTTTAGAAGGATAAATGAATCAATACATAGTACTCTTCAAGCTTAGAGGATTTCGGGATCTCCAATTTGGGTTCATACATCTCGAGTCTAAAAATGAATTTGCATTATTTTGTAAACTTAACATCGCAAAAATGGGTATTTTCTGAAGACTTTCAGTGATATAAGCTTATGGATGATTGAGGTAGAAAAGATAGAAATATTTCGTAAAGTAATAATGAAAAATAAAATGATCTGCAATATCAAATTCCTCACTGTGTGAACTAAGTGAATTTAATTCATGATTCTCTAAACAAATTAGTTTTATTCAACAAATCGTGATGGAAATTAAAGTAATTTTCTTTTATTAGTCTTATATTTGTGCTGTGTATAGCATACACGGACCTTCTTAATAGAGTCAAGTACCATCATATCTTAATTAAATAATTATGCAAACATTCACTATTTCAGTCCCTAATTTTTGAGTATCTACTGAATATTTCGGATGAAAGTTAATGGCCATAAAATCTTTTCTTCACACACATACACGCAACTTTTAGCGATGCAGTAAAGGAAACCCTCATATATATAAAACTTCTACAATAAGTAATTAAGACATACATAATCGGCATAATTCATTTAAAAATTTGCCATCTCTACCATCTTGATGTTAAATTTTCTTATCGAACAAGAACTGTAAGAATCTTCCCAAAGACTTCTACCCTTAATTTTTCAACCATCAAACTTAAATTTACTCTCATCAAGTACATACAAACATGGTAGTCGCCCAACTCACCAGCGACGCCAATAGTTGGTGCATTAATTCTCACGCACCGTGGTAAAACTGAACGCTCGACGAAGCATGCTATTCCGCACCAGATGCAATGATCTCCACTTGCAAGTAAATAGAGTTAGCTAATATCTATAGAAGAGAATTGAGTGAGGTTGCCTGCGAACTCCGAATCTGATGCGGTAAAACAACCATAGAATCTAAAGCAGAGTCTACTGAGTGAGTAATTGATTGAAAAGTACGGTCGTATTAATCGATTGCACGCTTCGCCAAGTGAAAGGAGAGTGGATTTTTAATCTTGAATTTAGTTCGATAGTTCGATTAGCTCGATTCTTAGTGAATTAAGTTCTATTCTAGAAGATAGATACTTAAATAACGTATTTTCTTGAATTACAGATGAATTTAATTCAATCGTGCTAAATGGAGTGTTTTACGCACAATTTTAAGTTGTGTTTAATTGTTGAGTGGCTTTCAAAGATGGCTTATATCAGGAATATTATTGATATAATTCTGGATAATGACTAATTTATTTTGCAATGTATGTGTTAATAGATGGCAACATTTTTCGAATTATATTTCATGAATATATTTTGTTTATCTTTTATTAGGATTTGTTATCAAAAATTATTAAATATGGCTATGGCGATTAATTCAAGATTAATAAGTAAAATGTTTGGCAAATAATGCAGTTTTAAAGAGTATACAATTACTAAAAGAATTTAAAATATTCTCGCTATGTTGAAAATATTAGGATTTGAATGTAGTGGATAATTATTTTTTAAACATCGAATTATTATTGTCGAAATTTTACAGGACGATTATATTTGAAACGTTTAGTTTTCCTTCCCTGTTAATGTGCCTATTTTACGATTACGTATAAACGCTAGATAAGGATTAGTACATATAAGAATGAACATACGCATTAAATAGTATTTATTTTAGCTTGACTAACATTCCATTTTACACTAAATTAGAACAATTATCACATTTTTAATCGCGATCAAGTTGTTATAAAGATAGCCCTCTCCTTCTCTAAGAATCCATAACAGACCCGTCGGAATTACCTCCAGCTTACCTAGGCACCCAGGATAATTTGAATGTTCGTCATAATGACAACATAGAAGTATGGAATCGAGGTTGAATTTTAGCAGCAAACACTAGCCATGATACAAAACATTCTGTTGAAGGTACGTCTCATATTGAAAGTAGAGGTAATTAAACCTCTGAGCCCTCACTTAGGGAGGTGAAAACCAACTACCGAATTGGAAAATTTACATGCTTGTATCTGACTCCTCCGTCGGCTTGGAGATAAAACAACAGGTGTGATAAAATGTTGTCAGACGGATAATGTGTACCAAGCTCGTATACACAGTCAAAACTGATATCCACAACACTTAAACGTAAAACAAAATTTTGCTAGCAGCATACGTGAGTCATAGTAAGATATAGAAAAGAAAGATACAGATGAACATGATGTAATACCATGCATGCTGCGGGTGTGATTTTTTTTAAACTTCTACATATTTTCGTGTGAACTTTTGATACCGATAACAGATTTTTACCTACAACGGCAACAATCTATTATGGAAATGTAAGCAACAAATATAAGTAGTTTCTAAGTTTTCATAGCAGTAACTTATGAAAATATTATTGTACAAAACAAATTCTGAAGTCATTTTAAAAATTTGAATTTTTAATAACATCAATTTATTTGTCGAATAAATTTTTCATGGTTTTATTTATTTATTTTTTGCATAATTTTTAAGAATTACACTGTTGTAATGTAATTAAAACTATTTTTCTTGTTTCATGAAATATTTAATTCTATAGTTTTTTAATTGCTAAAAGCTAAATAAGGAAGATTCTGCTTATTATGAAGTTAGTTCCCAAACGAATAAGAAAGTGAAACTATATTTCTATGAAAGATAGTATGCAATTTAAAGATATTACTTTGAACCTTAGGTATTTAATGACACTAAGATGTCATGGGATTTGAGTTCATTAAAAAAATGAGTATATGTATAATAAATTGAATGGGCGTAAGCCACTAAAATGTTATAGTTCCAAAATATATCACTATTTATGATAAAATTAATTTGTGGAAAGAATTATGAAAATCAAGTTATGCTTAAGAGATTTAATTGAAATTAAACACAACTAAGATTACGGAACTATTGGGTGACTAAATTTTATTTTTACTTATGGTTTTACTTTTGAAGTTTATCTATATAGCTGTCTTTTCTGAAAAATCTTGATTTTACACACACACACTCAAAACAGTTTTTATACTAAATATTAGAGCCTTTTTTTATCGGTAATCATGCTGTCAATGTCATATCGCGCCATCTTGTAAATTTTTGTGGTACTTGCGTTGTTGCCTCAGAATGATAACCTACTGGTACCTCGAAATTTTGTGATATGGCGCTGATGCATGTGAGATGAGGTAAAACTGAAAAAAAATATTCATATGTAATTTGTAAGGGATTCGTATCGAAATATTTTCACTGAAAAAACAAAACTGTCGAGAGAAACTCGGTTTTCTAGATACTATTATGTTACTATTCCATATACTATTATATTACTATTTTAGATACTATTATACTACTATTATATTACTGTTTCAGCTACTATTATATTACTATTCCAGATACTATTAAACTACTATTATATTACTTTTCCAGATACTATTATACTACTACTCCAGATACTATTATACTACTATTATATTACTATTCTAGATACTATTATATTTCTATTTTAAATAGTATTATGTTACTCTTCCAGATACCATTACATTATTATTCCAGATATTATTATGTTACTACTCCGGATACTATTATACTACTATTATATTACTTTTTCCAAATACTTTTATACTACTATTCCAGATACTATTATATTACTTTTCCAGATACTATTATACTACTGTTAATAAATAATGAAATCATTGTGCAATTATATTAAATTGCAGTATTTATTGCTTTTATATTTACATGGCAATAATTTATCTCAACAAATCCATAAATAAGACGCAATGGTATTGAGTAAACAGCGCACACCCCAGTCGAAGGATTCTGATTTTTGATGCACTTAAGATCCGTAGGTTTGGTGAATTTTAAATAAAGATGATATTAGCATATTGCATAAAAATGCTAATTCCAGAGGCAGTGAATATTTCATTTCCTCATCAAATATTACATTTTCCTTGCCAAATATATATTTAAAGTAGGGAAGTTTGCATAGTGAAAATCCACTTAAATTTTATGATAATTTTCTGCTTAATTTGGAAAATTTAATATTTTGTTTACCGTTACCCATAAAAAAAATTATTTTTTTACAAAAATAAATATTTATTTCATTACGTATTTATGACTTGACTCACATATTTATGAATTTATTTTGGTTCAAATCCAATTCGTCATAGCTTATGATGTCCCCTGAGAAAGCAAAAAATAGGGCTCCAATAATAACAAGTGGTTTATCGAAATGTGGTTCTAAAGGATCAATCCCCCCGCCCCCCCGAAAAAAAAGCGAAGATCAATAAAATCTCTTAACTACATTATGATCAGTTTTCAAATCTGTCAGAATTCTTAAAACAAAAACATGCTGAAATACCTTTTAGCATATTTATGTTTCCTTTGGCACATTTCCTACAAATAGAAAATCATGAAAATATACTAAACTTAGAATTGCATATGACTTTTTTTTCCAACTTTTTCATATACGTAGTATAGAGAACGTATGGCAATCGTCAAAAAAATTCGAAAGCGAGATTTTGACGAATCTCCACGTTCCAAATTTCCCTGGGTTCAAAAAACACATTTTTGAAAAATGCCGTCTGTCTACCTGTGTCAAAGATAGCTCAGAAACGCTTTGAGCTAGAAGGTTGAATTTGGTATACGGTCTTCGCTCTTCAAAATTTGAAGCTTTTTGTCAAATTATGAGTAAATTCTGTTTAGAAGAAGTCTGTCTGCTTGGCTTTTCGAATATAAGTTAACTCGATGACTGCAAAACGAAGAGAGCTAGACAGATCAAATTCGGCACACAGATTTAACATCTATAGTGTAGACACCTGTCAAATGTTGAGCCAAATTCCACTAGTCTGTCGGTCTGTACATTCAAAAACATTTAAACCCGATAATTCGAAAAAGCAGTAATTTAAATGTATGAAATTTGGTAAGGAGTTTTGTGACTACAAGTGCTAATTCCTAACAAATTTTTCTTTCAATCGGTTGAGCAAAACATTTCTAAACTACAAATTCGATTTTTGGATGCTATTAAGGCATACTAATGATTAAGCGCCAATAGACTTGCCAAGATTGATACGATGCATTTAGTAAAACTGCTAAATTAAAGCCAAATTTAATATTTCGTAGCTATTGTACACCAATGCCATGTCTAACGTTCTCTAGCACGTCACATTTATTAGAGAGAATGTGAGAAAGTTTGAGGAAACAACTGCCCCTAGTTTTTAATTTAATACTGTGTCTACTGCTACATATAACGAATAAAATATAAGTAGGAGTAATATTTCATTTTCAATTCGTGGCCTGACAGACCATTAAATTTTCTGACTCAAATTTCAACTCATGATGACTTGCAGTATCTTTTGGGAAAGATAAATAAAAAGTATTTTTAATAGCATCATATAACGAAATTGAAACGCGAATGAAGCAATTACGAAAAAAAAAATGAGCTCATAAACTCTTTTAAATTTATTTCTATTTATTTTTCGTAACTTTCATGTACATTACGAAAAAAGTCTTCTTTTAATATGATCTCTTCTTTCTTATAAAAGCCGCTTCAAAACTAATTCGTAGTTTTTCTTTGTAGAGACTTCACATATATTTTTTATTAGAACGAAATTTAGTTTATTTTTTAAATGTTGAGTGAAATTTTAATAACTTTATATCTCTTGAAAATGAATTTTTGATTAATTAGCCCTTGAGAAATAATTTATTCACAAGAACCTCCTAAACAAAATTCACTATCCATGCATAAATAGTAAGAAAAAAAGAAACCATCAAAATGTTTAATCAAGTCATAAAATTATGAACAGGGATAATCGAATTATTTACTTTCATTCATGGATTTCGTGACATAAGTTTTTATATTATTATTCATTATTGCAATGAATATTTATATAGAGCACTCATGTAATTAGTACTTTTTACTAATTAGGTTTAGTTTTAGGAATTTAAAATTTTGCCTAGCTGTGAGTAAATCTCTTAATAAGCAGGATAATGTTATAGATATAGTAACAGTTACTATAAGGAGGCTGCTGAATCAATGGCCCCGATCATTTGCAACAAAATTGGCGACAAGAAGGTGGCAAAAATGAAGGATCCAGAATATTCAATAATCTTGGCAATATCTTCGTAAGGACACGAGTTCTGGTGTTTTATCTAGATAATTCCATGCCCTATCACTCACGGACGAGAAAGAGTCAGTTGGCATAGTTGAGTGGACCTCAAGTAAATAGTTGAACTAAGCCTCTCTTTGAGTTTTCAATGAGTGTCGTGCTTTTGTGGTTTTTTAATAGTAATTAGCTGCTTGTGTACTGTTGTTTACAGCAAATAACGTTCTTGTGCATGTTTCGGCTATGCGTTACTACTATTTATTAGTGCCTCAATGAAGTATCGCTATCGGTTACTGAACCTATTGGGCTTTTTATCATGCTCGATCAGATTGGCTTTTTCAGTAACCTTATTTATCGGAGAAGATCTATAATGATTCACTCATGTGTAATTGAAAATTATATGCTTTTGCACATTTATACTTACTTTAAGGATATTAAGCACTTAGCGTTATAGAATAAGGCAATTACTTCTCGATGTAGAAAGGAAAAATGAAATTTATTTATTTTTGTACCAAATTGCATTTAGGCAGTACTACATAATCAAAATGTTATATAAAAATGGAAAGAATTTTCCTATTTTTGCCCAGCTTCTATTAACAATTTTTCAAAATCGTAAAAATCTTTGTAAATTCATGTTCGTTATCTTTTAATGCTTTCTTTGTTAATGTTTGTTAATCTTAAATCTAAATCTTTGTTAATGCTTTGAAATAAATTTTAGCCCAATTTAATAAGGACGATGACATAATTGTTTTCAAGAATAATTTCATAAAGCAATAAAAAAAAAACTCAAAATTATGAGTTGAAAAATTTCTAAATAAGACATATTGTATGAAGAATAATACCTTTTACATTTTACACAAACTTTGATTCATTTTACTAAAGAATTTCACAAATATTATAATGATACAAAAATCACTTACAAAATCTGTTTTAATAATAATAAGCAACATAAGTACGTAACTTTGAAATTATATCTCAAAGTGATTAATTTTCCATTCTTGATTAATAAAATATATATTTTGAAATTTAACTTTTGAAACTTTGTTGATAGTACTGTAAGCATTTGTTTTTTTGTCTCTAAGGCGGATTCGATTTCAGTGGATCCTCAATATTATATTTATAATATTTCTTTGCCAATAACTGTTGAAGGGAATAATAATAATAATAAAAAAAATCTGCTTGTACGAAATTACATTTCTCATTTCCTGTTGCACATTTTTATTACAGTTGGAGAAACTCTATAACTGTATAATATTTAAACATGAAAATTATAATATTATGTAAATTATACAGATTTGTTTTTTAAAAATATTTTGAAATAATTAAATATTGCATTTAGGTTCGTAAAATAAAATATTTCAGAATCGGGCTTGACTCAAGATTTAATATTTTAGGTCAATTTCCAGATCTACATAGTATGTTTGTTATCATGGAAAATAAAAATGTAATAATTCTTGTAAGAGCTGATATTTTGAAGGATAATATTGAATATTTAAAAAAAATAGCAATTAAAATGATTTTGCAGTTACAATTCTAGTTCTTTAATTTAATTTGGCATGTATCGGACAGATATTTAAGGTTCAAAATAAATGCAAGATTGTTCCCAATTCGAAAACACGCTATTATTAAATTTTAGACTAGTCAGAAACTCAAATTCATAAATATGAACTTCAAGAGGAAATTGTTGATAAATGTAACAACAGTAAGAATATTCTCAATATGTCCTTTAAGCAAACATCATTCCAAAATTTAGAACTCTCTTGGCATCAAAATTTTCCGCATTAAAATTTTAAAGTTTAATTTCACTCACCAAATGAACCTCATTCTGAAGTCATATCTCCGAGACAAGTTTCTGCACACAATTTGCCAAGTTATGCAGAACTATCTTTATTATGTGTGTTAAACAGTGAGATATATCTTTCGAAATTTAGCATTATAACAGAGCAAAATGGGGAGATTTCACGAGTCGAGAATCTAAAATATAAAATAAGTATTGATACTAAGCAAATATGATTTGCATCTGCTGAGTGGGTATAGCTTTAGAAAATAAATATGCAATAGAAGAGTTTTTCATCTTTTTTAACGATTGCTGTGTGTGGTCTTTCTCTCAGACTACAGATTCTACCATGAGATTAATGAAATTAAATACCTAGACCTAAGAAGATAAGAAATATTTAGATCTAAGAAAGTAAGAAATATTTAGATCCTACATCTATATACTGAAATCTAGATCTAGCATATTAGAAGATAAAATACTTAGATCTTAGATAAGAAAAACCAGCTTAAATAAAGGAAATATTTATTTGTATGCTCTTAATACAATTCTAAGATATTTGTTTTACCTTAATGAGATTTAGCACATGCGTTCTTCAAAATAAGCAGGAGTATCATCAATTTTTAATGGTCCAAAATATAAACATTTTATAACTTGATTAAAAATTAAGCAAGCTTGAAATATTTTCTATCTATATTTTCCGAAATTTTATCTCTCAAAAATGATTTTTAAACTAATTAAAATTCAAATAATAATTTTTTTACATGATATTAATCTCGTCTCCTTAGAATTTTTCTCTAAATTAGAGAAATTTTTTTAAAGTTTAAAGAAAAAAATAGGTACAGAAACTGAACATTTTTTTGAAATCGTTTTGATGAAATTCAAATTAATTTTAATACTCCATAAAGCCATTCAATAATACTAATTTACCAATGTTAAAATAAAGATAAAAAGTCTCCTTTCTTAAAACATGAAGCTCGAAATGGGATTTTTATTTTCTTATTTATTTTGTAGTCGGTACACTATTGAATTTGCATATGCAGTTTTTTGATGTAGACTGAAAACACCAATTCATTTTTTTTCGGTCTCATCAAATAAAGAGAAACTTTAAATAAGAGCACCTTTATTAATAATTGTTTACTGAATAAAAAAATTATTTTGGGTGAACAAGTTGGGTAGAGACTGGGAAAAAATGAAAGTAAAATGCACCAGAGTCTCTCTAAAAATGTATTGGTGTATTGGTTGCAATTGAACCTATTGGCGTGCGATCTTTGGCGACTAATCGTTAGGTTGCAATTAAAGTACAGCAACAGAAACCGAATATGTATCTTTTCTCCAAATGATTAAGTCAAAGCTCTGAGAGAAAATTATAATAGTAGTCACCATGTGGATTTTCATGCATTTAATTTATTGCGTTTTTAAGTTACCGCATTTACTTGTATGTGAAAGTACAGACCGACAGACGGTCAATTCCATGCCGGATTTGGTTTAAAATTTTTATTTTCTAACTTTCCTCGTTTTGTAGTTATGATGTTTGCTATATTCGGACAACTGGACCAACAAACTTCCTCCAAATAGATTCCGTTCAAAATTTGACGGAGAGCTACAATTTTATGTAAAAAACAAATACTAAACTTCATTTTTTTTAGCTCTGAGCGTTTTTATTATCTGCTTCATAGATACACATAATTCCAAAAATGTATTTTTTGGACTCTAACAATTCCGAAGTGTTGAAATTTCTCGAGATCGAATTTTTTGATGATTTCAATACTTCCTCTTTGTATACTTCATACACCAGGGGAAAAAGGAAAACATTCTCACATTCAACTTTTTTCGCAACAATTTAAATAAATGTGAATGAAAAATTAAAAAATAATAATATTCAAAAAATTTCAGAACTGATGCAGGTCATCCCGTGTTCTGCAATCTTTATTCAGTAGTTGTTTCTTGAAAAATTTTGTTTCATTTAATTGCTTTTATATTTATTATAATTTCCAGGAAGCTCAGTTCTTGCACCTATTTAATTTTAATGTTTTGCAAAAATTCTATTGATATTATTCAAATATTTAGAGTGTAAGTGAGAGGTGTCCTGTAATTTATCGCATTGAAATTTTGTATTTCCCTTCCTTTCTTTTTGAGTCTCAATGTTACTTTAAGCATTAAATAGTCCTTTTATTTTGATTCTTCTACATCGCAATTCATACATGTTAGTTCATTTTATATTTTAGTGCAAAAATCAAGCGTTTATATTAATGAAAAATTCTGTATGTTATCATGTACTAAATGGAGCATCTTTGTTTCCTGAACGGTTGAGATATTGCTGCATGTAAAGTAAGATACAGAGTGTAATAAATAGTGTCATCACAGCTTGATTACTCATAATTTTTAAAATTAAATATCATAAATTTGATATGAATATTTAGTAGTCAAACACATTGTAGTTTTTCTATTCTTTTGAAATTTATTTCTTTTAAAAATATATATAATACGGCCTCTCTCTCTCTCTCATATTGCAAATTATAGAATCAGAAATTTAAAAAAAAATATTACATTCTGAATATGAACATAAAGAATGAACATATTTTCTTTCGATAGCTACCTTGAATTTTCAACGGTTGCAGATTTTGCATAATATATATTCTACTACATAAAATGTATTTATATATTATGTATTAAAATGTATTTCAATATTATGTAGTATTAAATTCATATTATCGTTAAAACCAGTGGGTGTAGTCTCCACAAAGTAGTATACTTTTTAGAATACTGTCTACTTTCTACTGCTCTAACCTACTTTCTAAATTCTGTCATTTCAGAGAACACTTTACATGACTTTGGAGTACAATAGTTACGAAATATTAACTGTTGGCGCAACTTAAGCATTTTTGCTGATTCTATCGTGTCAACATTGGAGAGTTATTTGTCGATTAATCGCGGACATTCCGTCAATAGCATCCGAAATTGAATTTGTGCTTTAGATACGTTTTTCTCAGTCGAATGAAACAAAGATTTGACATTGTAGTCTCAAAATTTCATACCAAATTTGATTTAAATCATCCATTTTTGAATTTCTGAAATTACAGACCAGCGGACCGTAGGACTTGACCGTAGGCCTGTCAAAATTTGACAGGCATACAAACTAAACATGTTAAATCTATGTACCGAATTTAGCACTCTTCACTTTATAATTATTGTGTTAACTTATATTCGATCAGGCGGACTTCCTTTGAGCTGCTTTTATTCAAAATTTGATAGAAATCTGCAAATTTTGTGTAAAGGCCGTGCACCGAATTTCATTTATCTGGCTCAAAACATTTTTGTGTTATCTTTTCACAGAAAGACAGGGTGGTCTAAAATTTCATAATCCGTCCAAATCTCGACTTTGAATTTTCGACGATTACTTTACTTCCTCTTTACTATTTATACGAGAAAGTAAAAATAGCACAACAAAAAATCCCGATAAAATTAGCCTCATTGTTACAAATTAATCATCTTACCTATAATTCCTCGCCTTCGTCTTTCAAATGTCCTTCGCTAATCTCAACTGTTCTGTCTGAGTCATTCTAATTGAAAGCGTCTTTCCACTATAAATCGTATTATGATGGACATTACCCTTTGGAATTCGTGCGCCATCAGATTGAAAAGCGATGCTCTCGCCTGTAGACGACACATTTCCAACAAACTTTCATCCGAGTCTTTGTTATCAATTAACCTGATCTCCAGGAATGTTGTCCCTGGACAGTTTGAGTAGTTCCATCTGATTGAAGTTTATCTCTAATTCGTATAATGGTGAGTTTGCTTAGCAAATCACTCTGAAATTGGTATTGTATTTGTATGGTATTTTCGTATTTCCAGCAGCTTTTAACACAGTCTTCCTTTCTTTAAAATTTAATCTGGAATGGATGATTATTTTTTAATGTTAAATATATAGCAAAAATAAGTTTGAGATAATAGATTAATTAAGGTAATAGATGTGAAATAGATTATAAACCATGGCAATACAATTTGATAATTAAATAAAAGGTGTTGAATGAAAAAAAAAATCTTAAATTTGATTTTATTATATCGAAATGTAACTGATATAAATAGGGAAAAATTGTCATTGATATCAATTATTTATATCTTCTACATGATATATAATGATGATATTCTAATCTTCAAATCAAAAATACTCCCTGTTCTCAAATCAAAGTGATTTAATTTCGTGAGAATCTTTTGTTAATTCTTCTATACCCAGAATCAAATGTTGTATATCTTGAATAGTAATAACAAGGTGTAACACATGTGCGTTCATAAAAGTTTAAAATGTGTATAAATTGTATTTGACATATACAAGTTATCATAACGCAAAATGATAATTGTAAAATAATGTATTATATCAATCATCTATATATATTGTAGAACAATTATCTTCTAAATCATGTGATTTAATTTCGTAAAAGTCTTTTTCCGTAACCCTAAATGCTACAGAAAGTATTCAAACATTTTGTGAATACAAAAAGAATAAACTGTTCTATGAATAATATTCTTTGTAGTAGAAATTCTCTATAACTTCCTAAACCGATAGCATCTGAGTATTAAACTAAAAAATATTTTTTTAATGAACAGTATGATTTGCTATCTATAAAGAGGGTCATGTATGATAAAAAAATAGGACAAGAAAAAAAATATGAAACTTGGCATGTAGTTACTTCTTGGGTGTTTAGTTATCGTCATGAAAGGAATTTTCAAAATTCATTTAAATACGATTCGATAGGACATTCGTGAAGAGAACCCAACAAAAATGCATATAATCTCCATTCCATAATTATTGTTTCGGTAGCTGCAAAACACAATAATTCTGACTTAATAATACTATGTTTAGAGAAGAAAAAATAAAATAATACGATTTGAAGGACAAAACCCAGTGTTATACATGCATAAACATGGTATTATAAAATTGAAAGGACAGTTGGGCCTGAGGGATTTATTCTTTAGTTTTCCTAATAAATTTAAATACACAAGGATATGAGCAGAGTTCAAACCTTCGGTGAGTATGGTTATTATTTGTCTCATATTAAATTAGGCATCTTTCAGATATAAGTTATTTTTTTGTAGAGTTTCTTAATATGTATTTTTTCTAGTCCAATGCCTTGCATGCCTTTATTTTTGTACATATTATTCCTTTTACAGAAATGATTAACAAAACACATCTTGCCAATTTTTTCCAAATTATTTTTTCCCTTTTACTTTAATATATATTTATTGCTTAAAATATATTTATTTTCTCGCATTTTTCTAAAAATGTATATTTTTTGTAAATTTTTTGTAAATTATTCTAATCTTCAGAAATTATACTTTTTATAAATAATGTTAAGCAAGGAAAAAAAAGTTTAGTTGCTCCATATTTAGACATCATTTTTATCATCAATTACTAGGCTTGTTTATTATCCCATATCTTAATTTCAAATTTTTTTTTACTAAATTATCTTGGAAACTTCTATTTCAGCCGCTATTATTTTATTTCCATAGTGCTTACAATAAAATAAATAAATAATTTTCCCGATTTTTTTCAAATTATTTTCATCGAAAAAATATTTACATACATTACAGTTTAGAAATTACTTTGAAACTAGAAAAAATGTACTGGGATCAATAGGACAAATTTTAGACAATTATGCACATTTGCTTAAAGAACCTCACTAACCACCCAATATGTATTTTTCATATATTATTTAAATTTACAACAGATAAATTGAAAATAAATACTTTGTAAATATGGCTACCTTAATCTCAGAAATTAATATATTGTACAATGTTATTTAATTAATACAAATAAATCAAAATACATTTAAAATTTTAAATTATGGACACAAAACTAAAACTTCTTTCATTTATTAAATAAATTTTCCAAATTTTAGTACATAAAAAAAGTTTTAACAATGATTAACAGTTTTAATTTAATAATAAAGATAAATAGAAATCTGATCTGAAACGACTTATTATTGAAGAATATTATTATTAACCTTATAATATTTCCATAATATAAAACTCCATTTTGAAATTTAAATCATTTATATGTAACTTCTGCGTCTACATCGACAATTAACTCCAAATTCAATAATAACCTTGTATAGTTAATTATTAATAACTGAAGAAACAAAGCCAGTTTAATATTTTTACCTTCTATTATTTTTCAGCAGGAAACAAAAATTCATGACATGCAAGCAAGACGATATTTCAAATCTAAATGACAGGATAATACAGCTTACAATTTTTCAGCAATAATACAGTCTATGTATTCAGCGCATCAGAATTACAAGGTAACAATGATATGCACAGCTTCCTGTCCAAGCAGTTCAGCCCCTCTTCATTAACTATCAATCTCTGTCTTCACTTATTAATGAATGACAAAGTGATAGCATAATCAGATTTGGCGAATCATTAGTTTGATGTTGGCCGAAGCGTGAATAATTTGAATTAATTTGAGAAAGATTAGCGAAGGGTCTATCATGAGCATAAACATCACACGAACTCCCTTTTCCTCAATGTTATGCATATATTAAGGTATCAGACTAGGTTTGGAGACGAATTTATAAAAAAAATGATACATATACACTTTTTATTGTACCAAATAGCTAAAATAGGCTTGAAAAATCACTATCAGAAGGGGAGAAAAATACACTCATTGCCTATAGTTTTTGGAAAAAAAAGGGCTTATTTAATGAAAATTTAGCAAAATTTTCAATGTTAAGAAAAACAGAGTAAGTTAAAAAAAATAATAGTAATATTTAATTTTTATTTGAATTATATATCTCTCAAACTACATTAAATATGACAGACCACAATATAAATTTATTTTAATAAATAAAAATTTCATGAGAATTTAAAGTTACTATTAATAATTTTTTATGTCAAAATTTGTCTATGTTTTGAACTTAAAAATGTCTGTAAAACCTGTCTTAAAATCTGAAGTCTATCACACCGTCAAAGGTTTTGGATACATGCATACCGAATTTCATGAAATTTTATGGAATTGATTTTGAGATATCAGGTTTTCTGTGAATTAATCATAGTAAAATATTCATCCTTCAAAACATGAGTTTAGATATTGTACTTGTCAATTAGTTCATCCAAATGCGCTGGAAACAAATGCATTTTCCTGTTTGCCATTTTTTCAACAAAAATGGCAAACGTAGGAAGACTAGATTGAGTAGGTAGAGAGTTAATATAAACATAACAAATATTATTTTGAAGAATTTTATAGTAAAAATAAAATAAATCACTCATTTTCGGTTAAAAATGTAACTGTTTCCGATTTTATTATTTGTCGTGTATTAATGAAACTACTGTATCTATACATATATTAAAAACCAAGTTTATTTTAGAATCTACGAATCTTGGATTTTGTTTTCAGATCATGAAAATTAGTTGCAACTTTTCTTGTTGTAAGGAAAAAGCATTCTTACAACCTATTTCAGATACCTTAATAAACTTAACCCTCTAAACCAATAATAATTGACGAAGTTAAAAAAAAATTGGTTAAGCGTTTAAAAAAAAGCACTGTTGGCAATAAAATATCAAAATAAACATTCTTTGACAATTTTTAACAGCAAAAGATGATGATTTAATTTACAAATACATTTTTAGAACGGCATTTAGATGAGACATTTGAACTATTTTGAAGAAAGCATTCTTGCAAATATTTCAACCTTATTACATGAACCTTATATATATTTATTATATTATACTTACTTATACTTGCTTATTATACGTATTATAATTACTTTTTATATTATACTACTAATTGCCTTATATTAACTCTACAGCTTATGATACTGCATATTATAATATCATATATTACATTACATTAACCTTTTATATCGAGACCTTTAATATCTCATATCTAATTCATTCAAAAAAGCCATTACGGTTATAATCTAAATATATTTTGAGGAAGACATTCTTTGCAAATGTTTCAACCTTATTATATAATATTGTTACGAAATTTCACGGGTTCGTTTGGATAGTGGAAGTTATACGGTGTGGAGAACGCTCAATCAGCAGGCGGCAGTAGAATAAAAACAACGACGTTTATTTACACGAAGACACACAGGACAGCACAAAGACGAAAACTATATACAGCACAGAAAAGACAATTATCTTCAGCCGAGACGTGCACACAACAAGACTCTACTGCAGACAGTAGCGCAGAGCTTAGTTCAGTACTAGCTTGACTCTGTCGCTGCTCTGCTAATCCCTGGAAGACCAGTTATTCACCGTCGATTCCGATTACTCTACTCCGTCGCTTCCGACTATTCTTCTCTGTCGCTTCAGACTACTCCTCTCAGTAGCTTCCGACTACGACTACTCTGGCAGCACAGACTGCCTCCTTTTATAGGTCTCAGGAGGCGGGGCTAGAAGGCTCTCAACCAATCAGAAACGTTTAAGGCGTATCTCGGTTCCTAATGGAAGGATCGGGAAAATTCTCGATGTTTCGGGAATAATCTATTTTGGCGCCAAAGTTGCCAAATTCGCCGCCAAGTCGCCAAATGGTCACCAAGTTTGTCGCCAAGCTCTGGGACCTCCAACGCGACACCCGGACTCCGTCCAATACAGAGGACTGTAAAACAATCTTTCTGATGATGGAACCAACTATGCTGGGAAGCAGAATTGCAGGTTTGTAACAATATTAACCTAATATATAATTATTATATTATACTATTTATTACATTAAATTAACCCTACTGCTTATGATACTATTTGTTATAATATAATATCTAAAATATTATATTAACTTTTTTATATTTATATTGGCACCTTTAATGTCTCGTATCTAATGCATGCACGAAAGCCATTACAGTTGTACTCTAAATATATTTTGAAGAAAACATTCTTTCCAAATATTTCAATCTTATTATATAATGCTAGCCGCCTTTGGCGACCAGGCGGTTTGCCAATCTTAATGTTCGTTAAAATTTTAATAATTAACTATATTATGCATTTCCTACTTTAATAACTTTTTTATCAAAATATTTTAAAACTTCAAATTTTGATAGTCATATAATTCATACATAATATTATAAAGGCCTTCAATCATAATGTAATATGCATCTCTCTAGTTTCCTGTTAGCTTCCGTAGAATTTATGCTTTAAATTAAAGTGGAAAGGATGAATCTGCAATTAATATAATAATATATTTTACTGAAACAAAGCATTTTTTCATAATATGATTACTGAAAACAGAGTCACTGAGCGTTTAAACTTTATGGGCACGAATATCTTTCTTAATTTATGTAATATCTCAAGAATTTGTCAAAAAATATTCTCAGATTCATCATGAGCAGATCTATTAACTAACAATGTTTAATTTTAAATGTATCAAACAGTAAGAAAATAAACAGAATCGTTTAAAATAATCGGTCGAAAACAGGTTAAAATAAACTACTTAAAAAACGATATACTTAAAACTATAAGCAAATACAAAAATATATAACTAACATAAATACAATTTAATTACAAAAGCACACAGCTAACCTAAAAATAATTTGAATCAACTCCGAATCCGTTGAAAATCCGTTGAATCCATTGTAAACAATCAGAACATAACGCGCATGCATGAATTTTCAACGTCAGTTTGGGTAACGCAAATGCGTGAATTTTTCTACGCCAGTTGGGGTAACGCTGTGCAGATTAGAAATTTTTAATTTCCTTTATTCTATTTTTTTTAATTCAAAAGTACTTCAGATTGAATCTGAAAGATCGATTAATTAATAATGTTTAATTTTAAATGCATCAAACATTAAGAAAATAAACAGAATTGTTTGAAATAATAGGTCGAAAAATGTTAAAGCTAGGCTCATTAGTGTTGAAAAAAAAAAAAAAAAATGGGGACTTACACTTTTTTGGCGGTGAGAAAAAAAAAGTTTTTTTTGGCGGGACAGTTAGTTTTTAATTAAAAATTAAAATTCTAATTAAAAATTTAAAAAAAGGGACTCCATGTGCACATTCCCGACCTCCAAGTTATACATGTACGATATTTGGTAGCTGTAGGTCAAACAGTCTGGTCTGTAGAGCGTCAACACACAAAACACTGAGCTTTATATAAGTATAGATTAACCTGATATATACTTATTATATTATACTACTTATTACATTATATTAACCCTATTGCTTATGATACTACTTGTTATAAAATAATATCTATAATATTATATTATCCTTTTTATATTTATATTAGTCTCATATATATTACGTTCAAAAAAGAAATTACAGCTTTAATCTATTAATATTTTAAAGAAAGTATTCTTGTAAATATTTCAATGAAAAATGGGTTCACATTTGTGATCGTTTTCATTAAGTTCCTTATTCGATTTCGCAGTACTAGATATTATGCCAGTTCAATATTCAACCACATATAATCTCTGAAAGTTTATCGCATCTTTTAATGTATCATATCTAGTTTAGTTATATTAACGTCCCATTTTTAAAGCAACACTAGGGCTATTTTGGGACGTATCTCGTAATTTTGAACCGCGGTCAGATGACGAGGATGACACCTGAGCTGGCACCCCCTCTCCACACCATGCCACACGAGCGGCAGGCAGGACGTTTGACCCAGACGGTTTTAACGTGTACTATGTATTATATCTAATGCATTGTGGCTATGATCTAAGTATAAAACTTCGCAGAATAGTTTTTCCAATATAAATTTAAAATATCTGATTGGTATTTAACAACATCATTTGTTTCTAACCGTACGTATCCTATATCTTTTCAGCAATTTTATATGTCTTATGAAAATAAATGATGTTCTTATGTTTCCTATAAATTAAATTCTCGTATTGAAATAGGGAACTCAGAAATATTGAAGTTGTGAGAAATATTAAAACTCAGTTGGAATGATAAAATCTCAATTTAAATGTCATAGTAAATTTAAGTAATGAAACGGGATTTTAAATAAATAAGAATTTAAATTCCGTAAAAAACATTTATTTCATGTAATATATTTTTGGAGCAGTGCCAACGATACGTCTGAAGCCAGTAGATTAGATACAGACTAATAATTGGGGTCTTACCATGTTAGTTAATGGATTACACGGACTGATTGAACAACCTTGGTTAATCAGACATACCGTCTGGGTGTTATCGTTAAGGAAGTCATTTGCCAGTGGGCTTTGTGCCAGAATTACTATTGTCTTAATATATATTTTTTTTCATTTAGATGAAAACCCAGTCGAAGTTTTTGTAGAGGATGCATTTCAAAATATTTGGTGCTAGAAGTGTTTTGAAATATAATGAAAAGAAATTATTTTGTCCATTTAAATACTCCAATATTTTAGAATAGAGTTTCCATTGGTTGAATTAAATTGGCTGAATTAATTGTTTGAATTGGCTTTAAATTAAAATTTTACAATTAAAAAACCATGACTCTATTTATTGAATGTTTCTCCCTTTTCACACTCTTCTACCAATAAATGCTGGTACAGACAGTGGAGGACAATTATGAAATGTGCAGTGACCAGTGAATTATATAAAAAGCTATTTTACATCTTTTTATTTTCTCATATGCGTAGCTTAGAGACAGCATAGTAATCTTCAAAATCGAACTTGAGATTTTGGCGAATCTCCGTTTTAGACCTCCTAGAGTACGAAAAACACATTTTTTGGAAAATGTCCGTCCGTCGGTCTGTGACAAGGATAACTCAAAAAGGCTTTGAGCTAGACAGTTAAAATATGGTATGTGGTTTTTACACTAAATTTGCAGATTATTGTCAAATTTTGTGTGAAATCTATGTAGAAGAAGTTCATCGCCTGCACGAATATAAGTTAACACGATAATTAAAAAATTTGGATGGATGAAATTTGGTATATACATTTATCGACTGTAGTATAGACATCTGAATTTTTTCTTAACTTGAACGTCTGACTTGAAGAGTTGACCGCCTGTCAGTCTATACTTTCAGAAACTTGTAAAGGTCATAATTGAAAAATCGTAACGGCTTAAATATGTCATATTTGTTATGGAATTTTGTGACAACAAGTTTTGATTCAATCTTATGCGAAAAAATATATAAAAAACACAAATTCAATTTTAGGATACTATTAATGCATGCCAGAAATCAGTCGCCAAATAACTCGCCAAGGATGACACGACAGATTCCGTAAAAATTCTAAATTCACGCCAAAAGTTAATATTTTGTAACGATTGTGTGCCAATGCCATGAAAGGCGTTCTCTGGAATGACAATTATATTAGAGAGTATGCGAGAAAGTTTTGAGGAGACCACTCCGGCTGGTTAGGAATAAAGAAAAAGCTACTTGGAATAAAAATTGTCTTATGCCAATAAAATTTATTTTAAATTTTTTATAAGAAGGATTACTATAATTAAAATATTATAATGAAACTTTTCAGTTTCTTTGAGATAATTATTCATGGCATGTCTGTTTAATTATACGTAATTTTATCAACTTGCAAGAATAAACAATAAAATGATGAAATTCATCTGCAGGAAATGAATGATTACATTGTGAATTTCATTTAATGTCATATCCATGTTTTTGTCTCTTATTCATAAATTAGAGAATTTTGCTTTTGCAATAAAAAAACCGTTTCAAAATATAGAGAATATCGATATGTGAAATTATTCTGGTAACGTATCTTTTGTCTGTAAACAAGAATAAAAGGGTTTAGTATAATTGGGTATTTTTCACAAAATAGTTTTAAATCAAGAAGTCACTAGAAGAACGCATTTTAGCAATATCAAAACCATTTAGCACTTTGTTGTTACTTGCTATACACAACATGCATTTTTTGGGACCCAGAAACATCATATTGTGTAAAAAAAAACATTTTCTAAAAATAATTTATGGCTTAATTTTTGAAATTCATATATAATTATTAAGTCATAGCATTCGGTAAAAACAGATTATTAATTGTATTTTATCGATGGTTATAAAATTTGGATTGGCTATAAAATTAATCACTGCAGATAAGATGTCCCTAAAAAAAAGAAAAGGTAAAAATATCTATGAGACAACCAATCGGCTGTGAGAAATAATGAGCTTACTGGTTACTCTTTTTCTTTTTTATGCAAAGGTGATGAAATAAGTCTTTTTTTATTCTTCAGAAATTAAAAACATTTCTTTGAGACCTGAATAATCTTAGATCTTGTGTATTTGGCATGCGTACTGTTTTTGAAACCCTTGACTAAACATCATATTGATTTAATAAATAATTTATATTTATATTTAAACATAGTTCTGATTGCATGGCATGGCTCAAATAATGTGAATCATTGGAACTATGTCAGTGGAGTACATCATGATTTAATGAGCTCAATTAATGGCCTGCAAAATGATATGTTTGAGTTTCGCTATCTTGATAGATGAGAACAAATCCATAAAAGACTTTATTTATTTCACAATCACAAATCTACTGGAATCAATTCTGGTAATCTTGGAGGTCATTTTATTTTCTGCGTTACATAATTCATTGAACGTGCTAAGTATGACAGAACGTTATTCTGCAGTATTTTCGTGAAAAACAGCTGAATAAATCGCTTGGCAAAAAATAATGTTTCATCAAGCTATACTCGAATATGTAAGAAGGAAAAATCCAAGTGCATTTACACACATTCATTTACGAACACTTTGTTTTAAACTTCTTTAAATATTGCCTCATGTCCTCTATAAATGAGCTGCGTTTTTTCTTTTAACGCATTATGATTTCTCTCTGGTCTTATCTTTGCGAGCTAAAAATGCTTAAATACTTTATTTTTTGTTTATAAATTTTTAAAATTAAAAAATTGATATGACTCTTTTTTCATTACTAAAATACATATTCCGCCTTTTTTAATAAAATGATATATATTAAAATGGAATCAATTTATGCTTACAAAAAATCTTGTTATGTGTACTGCTCAAATTTAAATTTCTATTTTCGTTCATCGTAAAAGTAAAGATAGAGGGAAAAGCTTAATCATTTTGTTAAATACTGTGCAGTTAGATATTAAATGTGATTGTGATTCTAAGTTAAGTTTATCATGTGATTATTGAGTCATGCGAAATGATTTATATCATTGCTTCTGCCAATCTATTCACTTGGATATTGGTTGAAAACAAGAAGTAAAATTATGTGGCCACGACTGTTTCTATGTGGCTTTTTTGTCAACTACAATTTTTTTCTACTTTAATGCATGATGCTTTTATGCTTCATGATTCTTTAAAAGAGATGCATTTTTTTTGTTTTTTGTTTACAGCAGTTTTTTTTATCCACGAAGCAAGATGCTTTTATACTTCATTGCACCATAAAGAAGATGCATTTATATTTTTAATTCTAAAGAGTTTCTAACATCGTGTCTTAGTAAAATAGTAACTTAGTAACGGTACTTAGTAAAATACTATGAAGGGTGTCCGCTCTTATCTTGACACAAAAATGAAATTCTAAACCCTTAGAAATACATATAATTCCATCTGGAAGAATGAAGCTTAATTCAATTTTTCCAGGTTTAAATGATGGGGAAAATTTAATTTTATGCTTTTTGTATTAATTAAAAATATTTCTTAGGTAATAACGAAATATAATTTTTTACATAACCCCCGGCCTTATTCCCAGTCTTTAAGATATTGTTTTAGACAACCATACACAATTGTGTTGATTTTTCCAATTTTTCCTTAAGCTAAATTTGTATGCGACTGTTATTTAGATTAAATAGTTATAACTCAGTCAATTTCAGTCATAATACGATGAAATATTTTTATCGTATGTTTTGGAGTATCAAAAATCTTTTATTAAACTTGACTGACAGAACCAGGGAACTGTATAAAAAGGTAGTATTCTTAACTTTTCTGAAATGCATTCATTAATACAAACAGCGTAAAATATAATGCTTTCTGTCATTTAAAGCATTTTACTAAGTGGAACTATATGACATTTCCTGTTTGTTTAGAAATCAGTTATTGATCCACGATAAGCGTGAACACGCTGTGTATATTATAAATAAGATAAAACGTATTTTCTACTAATTAGATTATTTGCTATTTTTTTTTAACTGAAAGGCATGAATTATTATGATATACTGTTTATGCAATAGATGAACTAAATAAGTTTTGGCACATTTTTTTTGAATTATTAAAATATAGTGTCTTATATCTAAGTAATATTATGTATTTTTTAATAGTTCCAACTAATAGAATTATTTAGAAAGAATTTGAAAGCCTGCATCACTGAATACCAAAGTGGACCTTCAATAGCTTGCATAAAAAATAAAAATAAAAAGATTTTGCATTTTTTGAAGTATATTAATTTGTTTTTATGTTTATAAACCCCCAAGGAAAAAAAAATACTATTTCAATTTTAACGGAAATATTTGAATAAATATTTTATAAAATAAAATATTTATTCTAATATAAGCTAAAAAAGATCGAAACTAAAAAAAGATTCGATATTGCGAATTTTCAATTTTTTTCTTCATATCCTATAAAAATACAAAATTATGTTGATATAGATAAAATAACTCCAGTCTATAATTCCCTAAAATATGTAGGAATCAAAACTGATTTTATTATTTCATCTAGATAAGCCCCTTTTAGAAAGTATCTAATTCTTTTTTTTATCTTTGTGACATAAATGTTGAAAAGTTGAATAAAAATCTGTTAATTGTTTCACCACGGTAGTTTACATTAAAATTTGACTGCTATATCGGATTAAATTACGTAAAGTTTTATCCCCTTATTCGGATTCAGACATTTAACAAAAATAATTATTCTTGTACCTTTAAAATACAAGCTTTAAACAATGAAGCAATAATTTTTTATTTCTAAAGTATTATCTCCGAAATATTTGTAGCTTGTAAGTCAATTGAAAAATTGCCATACGTGTAGGAAAATTAGATATAAATAGTAATTAAAAACATAAATTCAAAGAATATTTACATTAGAATTGACTATAATATTCAACATGTAAAATTAAATGCTTTTCAGTAGAACCGAAAGCATAACTAATTTAATTCTCAGAACTCGTTCATTAAAATTAATCTTTATGAAAAGTTTCATTCTTATTTACATTCTCTGCATATGAAATATAAAGAAACAAAAATTCCTTTATTTAAATAATTATGTTAATTTAAATATGAACTCCATAAAGCACGATTTACTTTCCACAGAAATAACATTTTATTTCTAAAATTTATTAAAATATGCAAATAAAGTCTGAAATTTATTAGTTAATAATTTAGAGAAGTATAAACGTTTTTTAAAGTATACATTTCCATTTATAAGGAAGATGTTTAAAATAGCATATGTTGATAGCGTTTAGAAATTAAATAGGATTGAATTATTGGATCATAGAAAATCAATTAACAATTCATGAATTATGAAACTTATAGCTTCTACTTTGATCAGAACTCGAAATTTTTCAAAAATTCCGCTCCTTTTCGTTTGTGTATGAATCGTAGGTATTTTCATTTTACCGCCATAAGTTTATATTAAAAATTTAGATTTACAGAAAGTTTTTCTATTCAATATGAATTCTTAAATTAAAGTCCTTCAATGATCTTGCATGCGTTCCAAAGTACACATGTTCTAGTTATTATAATATTTAAAGACAGACATAATATGCAAACCATAATGATGTGAAAAAAAATTAATTAAGATTTTGCGAATATATATATATATAGCACAATTTCTTTTTACGTTCCCTTAACAACCATTAATTTGAAAATTAGTTAAATATGGAAAAACCTTTGATGCGAGATCGGAAGTAGTCACTATTTTCTTCTTTATTTAGATTAGAACAAGCAAACAAAACTAAATATTTTTCATTTTGTTTTATTTCGTTTATTCTGGAAGTATTGAAGCTTTTATTTTGATTTTTGTTATAAAATCAGAATTGCAAAAAGTTTTGAATTTTATATTAATCTTATATTGACAAGATTCACAAATTATTTTCTCAATTGTTCTTGTGCATTAAAAATGTGTTGGCAGATTCCACATATTACAACTAGGTCGATGCATGGAAGTAAACATCGAAACCTCCGTAAAAATACATCTTTATTTGGAAAATGCATTGAAAATTTGGGAATGAATTTATTTTATTGATTACAGACCTATGATAGCTAAAAGAGACCTCAAAATTTGGTCAAATGCGACTCTCCCTAACGAAAGAAAAAATAAAAAATTCTTGAACTTAATAGATTTTTTACCACAGTTTTATAATCCCTTTAATCTTATAATTATGAATTTATAAGTTTGTGAAATAATTTTCATTAATTAAAATACCCTCCTATAAATTCCCGAAGACAAAATATGTTTCCACGCAAAGTTTTTCAGAAAATAAGCAACTTATATTAATAAATATTACGCCAATTTACTTCCAAAGAACATAACTTGATAAACATGCAACAATTTTAATAAATTTACTGTAGTGATTTTACATTTTATGTAGCTAAAACACAACTCCTTTTAAAAAACCTTTTTAGCATATTAGCAATCACTGAAAAAGTATTCATAATAATATTTTGGTTTCGTATAATTATATTTATTATGTGTGTATAACTGAATAATTTCGTATTGATAAGATAAACTATTTTTGTTTAATCCTGCTCATGAGACCTGAAAATGAGTGTTGGAAAAAATGATTTTAAAGTAAACGTTTCTGAGTAAAAAATCAGCAGTGACCTTCACGTTTTTGATTATATCCTAAAAATTAATTTGTCTACACACATGTGCAAAACTAAAAAATGCTTAGAAGAATTTCTGCTATCAAATGAAATCATAAAAAGTTTTCGAAAGTGTAAAGATTTAAAGATTTTATAACCTCTTAATCAACTTTCTTTTTACAATACAATTAAACAATTTACAATTGAACTTTTTACAATTAAAAAATAATAAAGTGAAACTCAATTAAATTTGCAGCTAAATATGAAAAGGGATAAAATATAGCCACTACTTTTTATTCTATCTTCATCCGCATTTTGAATTAAGTAATAAAGAAAGCAAGAATAATGATTTTTTATTATAATTCATTTCATTTTTTCGTGAACTGCAGAAAAATTTATTTATCATTATTGATTTTATTATAAATCAAAATCTGCAGAAGGTTTTGAATTGCATACAAAGTCTTATTTAGGAGTGCTTAAATTATAAACCTTCCTCAAATGGTCTAGTTTGTGTCACAAAAGCATTGAAAGATTATACATATATAGTTAGTATAATATTTAAAACAAACAAGACATGAAAATCCATTTTAATTCGAAAAAAATCATTAGATTTTGAAAATAAATATATTTCAATTTCTTTTATTTCTTTTTATTTTCAATAACTAATGATTCATTCTCTTGATTTTTTTTTATTTTTGGTTTATTTATTATTATTATTATTATTTTTTTCATATGGACGTTTGGGAGAAAGGATTACTTTTGGAATTAGTTTGGATTCTTCCAGGAAACTTTTTTAAGATGCTTCGATTGAGAAAAATATTTTGCTCGATTCTGTTTGATTTTTTGAAAGTTATATTGTTGTTATTTACGAATGATTATATGCAACATTTTAGATAATCAAACACTGTCTGCTTTTCCCCTTTTTCCTATTTTTTATAAATTATTTTATAATATTTTTAACCATACAATTAAAGGACTTACCATAATACTTGATAAATTACTTGATAAATTTTACAGAAATAATTGAATTTTAAAGAAAATAGAACTACCAACTAGTAGATTAACGAATACTAATCACCAGTGAAAGTTTGATTATAAAATTGGAAAGCTTTTATTTCGACAAAATGTTTAATTTTTGTGGAAAATGACAAATGATTTCTGATAAATTAAATGTATTAGGTAAAGCAGACAAATTCATGTTCTGAAAAAAATGATGAAATTAAACTAATGTTTCACATTAAAACTGATTTATCAGCTATGAAACGGTTTTCTTTATAAATTCTTATTTAAAAAAATCATACCAATTTTTATCATTAAATTCTTCTTATCATTATTCTTAATTCTTATTACATATGATGAGCATAAGAATAATGGAATTCTTCATCTGTTCGAGCTATTTGTTTAAGACACTTTAATATATTTTTTGCTTGAAAATATGGTCCTGAAATCAAGAAAGTTAAAGTTATTATGGTTATTGAACTCTATCCTAACCGACGCAGTAAACTGTTAAAAAATTAAAGCAGAATATATAAAACTTTTGAATGCTGTAATTCTTGTTAACGCAGAAAAACCTCTGAGATAAAGAATTGTTAAATCTATTCGATTAATGTTTAAAGCCCAATTTCAAAGCTGTTTTGATTTTTGCAAAATAAAAAGCATTGAATACTTTTTTATTGCAATTTTTTTGTGTCTTTTATTATCATTCAGCAAATAAGGAAAAAAACACAACGATATTAGATTCAGAATAAAATAGAACAATTAAATGATTAAAACATTTTTGTTTGTGTATATATTTAGCCAGAAGGAGTAGTTAAAATAATTAAGGCAATCCAATTGATTAAAAAACTATAAAAAGCTACAGACACATAAAATCAAATATGGCACTTTTTAAAGTAGTCTAACAATAACAACTGGATATTTGTTGTTTATTTAATATCTTCAAATATAGTGTTAAAAATTTGAAAATTTCAACAAATAATTTATTTAGTTGGAAATTCATCTATTTGTCAATAAATGAATTCAGATATTCTTATTTGGTAATTCGAATATTGGTTTTTCTGACTGCGAATTAGAAATTCTAGCATAATTGCTAGAATTTTCTTAATCATTATAAATAAATGTTTTCTCTTTTACAAAGATGCAACTACATAAGTATATCATATTTATATATAAATCATTCTAAAATGCATTAAAGAGGTAAAAGGGCCAAAAATTTATGGATAGAATAAATTTCAAAAATATTAATTTATTAATCATGCATAGAAATCACGCTAATTACATCATTAATTCTTAACTAATAGATTAATGCACACATTAAGGAACTTCTTTCAGCGGAAGATGTTTAAGTTATTACAAAGCTCAAATTTTAAAAACTACATTAATAGACTTCTAAAGAAGAAATAAAAATGTAGTTAATACGTAAATTCGTAGTAGTTTTGATAAGCTTTGACATTGATCGAATGATTAATGAAGGTTTTATAGCTATACTCATTAAAAAACTTTAATTAATTATTTTTTTTTCTAAATAAGTGATCTATTTCGACTTAGGTGCTTTTTAGAACTTTTCTTTCGAAATACGTGCACAATAATTTATTTTTAGTGAAGAAATAAATTAAAGTGTAAGGCTATTTTACTATTCTTCATTTCGGTAATTTAATTTTAAATTGAAGAGCTGTGAAGAAAAATATGATATTTTTACTTTTTTGTGAACAAAAAACTGAAATATACGATAGTTTCGGTATCGTTTAGTACATCTGAATGATGAATGATTTTTATTTTGTCTAATTTTGTTACTTTGATTTGAATTTCTTTATGTTTGCCAAAGTTCTGTTCATAATAAATGAATGTAACTTGCTTTTTAATTTCTACCATAAAATAAAAATCACATTAATATATGTATTTGCTGTTGAAACTGTTAACTTTTTGATATTCTGATATACCACACAGTAATCTAACCAACCATAAGTTATGACTTTATTTTTAATAGTTGTATAAGTATTTCAGAACGGCGTCATAGAGTTTACTTAATAGGAAGATGCTAGGAAAAAAATTAATTAACTACTAACACGTGTCTAGTGCATTAAAGTATGGCATGGAATCTACCAGGATAAAGAAAGAAGTTTAGTGATTCTATATTTTTTGATAATAATCAGCATTATTCAAAACTGGTAGATCGTTGTGTACTTTAGTAAAGCATTTCTCGCTACAATTTGATGTACATAATGCTTACAAGTATGCTTTTCTCCATATAAAGAAGATATGCAGCTTTTCTCCCCTGAATATATTTTTGA
Organism: Argiope aurantia; assembly: GCA_026543865.1. Classification (NCBI taxonomy): domain Eukaryota; kingdom Metazoa; phylum Arthropoda; class Arachnida; order Araneae; family Araneidae; genus Argiope; species Argiope aurantia. Next base: position 44,483 of record JAPMOR010121276.1, on the reverse strand, counting down.
AAGACATTTTATATCAATTTGTCCAAGATAATTCAGATTTCTTCCTGAGAAAAACTAGCTGGTCAACTTGAATGACCACTATGTCATATAAGTTGCTTTAGTCAACAGAAGTCATCCACTTACTTCACAATCATTTCCTAAAAATTTAGCAACTTTACAAAACATAACAACTCTACTTTATTCCTTTGCTTTATATATTATTATTTTACTTATTTATGTATTATTAGCTTAATTTTATCTATGTATTCATTATTTTACTTTGTTTATTTAATATTCTCATTATTAATTTTCCTATTCCTACCCAGCATACACTTTCCTAATTACTTGCTTTTCTTTATATTTTACTTTAAAAAATGCATCTGGATTTTATGCGTAACTTCACTTGCTGAATCTCTTTAAGATGAATAATTAAATTCTTGTTTGTAATAAATGCTCGATGAAGCTGTAGTATCTCAGCAAGAGTGAGCCCCCCCCCCCACACACACTTCTGTTCTGGTCAATGTATCACTTCTGTACTATCGTAATGCGCTCTTAAACAAATACAGTTTGTTATCATGTACATACTCCATCCTTTTTCCAAACAGCAATGATTCTGATGTCATCAGGAGGGATTGAATATAGATTGTGCTACTGACTTCATTCCAAATGAGAAATCTCCTCAATCGTGTCATATAAGTAAGATGTAAATCTTGCAACTATCGTCATACAATATCACATTATTCTGGTATCTGTTCGCATAGTTGAATACTCTGACCAACCAAAATGTAAGTGAAAAAGTCTGAACTGCAGCTACAGCACTGATGAAAACTAAAGTTGATCACCGGCCCTCCCACAAGAGGGACGTCCTGCCATCTATAGGGATTAGCCATACGAAATCAGTTCTGTCACCATCAGGGCGGTGATAACAAAGTGCAATGCTACTCATCCACATATCTGAGATCCCCATATTTTCCCGCAGAGTTCTTCTTTTTATCTAGTGATAAAGTTGGCCAATGCATCACTTTTGTATCATCGTAATGCGCTCCTAATCAAATGAAAGTTCTCTTAATGCTCATTATTCTTCCAATTCTGATGACGCTATTAGGGATTAAATATATAGATTGTGCTACAGACTTCATTCCAAATGGTCAGTCTCCAGTAGGATATGTTCGTGCATTATCGTGATGTAAACTGCTATCAGCAGGGTAGAGTCTTGGCCTATCGTTCTGCAAATTACTATATGTCTCTCGCCAGCGTCCTGGCATAGGGATTGAGCGTCTTTCCCGCGATGTGGGCGTCCTGGGCATGGTTGTTCTTCTCTTGTATTTTATCTGTAAGGAGTATGAGAAATCAAGTAATTTTGAATTATACTCAAATGATGATTGCTGGTATATAGCTTTAAAAAAATAGCTGTTTCTCTGACATTATAACTTCAATGTCACGTGATCCCAAGGAATTTAAGAATTTTCTTTTTTACATAAATGAAATCAGTGAAAACGAATAAAAGTGTGTCAAAATAGTTGAGAAGAGGCATAAAGCCTTTGCCGGCTGATCCATGGCTATATTCTGTTTATAAACATAACAATGGACTTATTTATTCATATTTAACTTTTCTTTATTAATAGCTGAAATGCAAATAAATAAGGTTTTTAAATTCGAAAAAATAAATATTGAAATCTTAAAATATTAATTAGTGTACGAAAGGCTACTGATGATTTTAAATATTTTTTTACACATTTTAATAAACAGCGAGTATTTATTAAAATACATATAATACTCTGAAACTAATTAAAATTATTCATATCTTAGTTATATCCTTTTGTTTTCACACAACATTTTATTTTGAAATCATTCTGAGCAAAGACGAGTTAAAAATGTTATTTTTAGCAGGAATATAAAGAATTAAATTATTTAAATTTGAAAGAAATAACATGTTTGGAATTCCAAAATATTAACTAAATAACAAAAGAGGAAAGATGACTTTAATACTTTTTTCCACTTTTAAAAGACTTTGAGGAATAGTAATTTAAAACACACAAATCAATCTGAAATTATTTTTAAAATAGTATTTCCTACTCGTTTCCTTTTGCTTTGATTCTTAACATTTTTTTGAAATAGTTTTTAGTAAAATTTGAGTAATCGAAATACTTAGTGTAACATGCAGTTTGGTTCGAAATTATTTTTAGAATTTATAAATTCTAATTGTTTGATTTCGCTTTCATTTTAAGTCTTTTCCTCTCTCTTTTCGAAATAGTTCTAAGCAAAATCGGATTTCAAAATGGCATTTCATTTATTTATAGAGAAATTGTAAAGAATGAACTAACTGAAAAATTACTGAAAATTCAAAACATAAATTCATAGACGAAAGACTAATGAATAGACGAATGATTTAATATTACTTTTCTCAACTTTTAAACGGCTGAAATTGTTTATTAAAACAAACATAATAGCCTGAAACCAATTTTCGAATCTAAATTTTCTCGTATTATCTACATTTTTCCATTCTTAACCTCTTTTAAACTATTCCAAGCAAAATCGAGTTCTAAATAGGACTCCGTATTCTCCATTAAAATCGTTAACTCGACTGAGAAACGGTCGTTTTCAGTCCATTTTAACTGCACCTTCGCTTCATTTCTAATCTTATCTGTAGTGTAATGTACGAATGTTGTGGAAAGTAGAAAAGTTTTTTGTTTTTTTGAAAGAGTGATAAAAGTGAAAAAGAAAAAGTGAAGTTGAAAGAGTGATAAAAGTCGTTTCTAAAAGTGGAAACATCCAAAACAATGAATTTTAAAAACCCAAAGAAAAATACTTTTACTGCAGTTTTTACGATTTCACTTATTCAAGAGAGAAATTTTACTTTTAAATGCGGAAACAAAGGTGGCCATGGTTAAGTTAGAATTTTTTTCCAATTATTTTGTACACGTTCCACTCAAATGTGTAATTTCTTTGTACAAAAATAAATATTTTAGCGTTTTAATAATTTTTTAGAAGGCGGATGTGTTTCTGTATATTTTGTTCCGAAGAAAAAAAAAGTTGAACTAAAACAAAGTTTAAGACGCTTCTTTCAGAAATTAAATTTTCATAATTTGCATTTTATGTCATTACTTTCTCTAATAGTAAGAAATCATCAAATACTTTCACTTAAATTTAATTTTTTAAACTTCATAAAGATACAATTTTTGAAAGACTTTCTATTCACTTGAATTCCAAAATTTTGTATAGTTGTGCGCTTCCAATATCAATATAATATTAATTTTCTACAAATATATTTATTTAACTAAATATTTCTTTCATACACATGTTGTCATCTATAAATCAATTTTAGAATGCTTGTTTTTCAAATTCATAATGTTTATAATCACGAATTACAAAATATTTTATAGGCAGAAAAAAAAACTTTTTTAAACAGAGTTTATTACCGTAGGAAAAAAAAATTCGAATATTTTTTTTTATCGACAAGCAAGCAATATTATAAAGAAAACGAGTTGTAATTAATATGAAAAGTCATTCATAAGAAAGGACATACACAAAAGGTTAAAACATGTTACAAAGGGATTCAAGTTTCCAGTCTACTAGCAACATGTCTATGAGAATCTCGTGCTTTTACGGCTTTATTTTGACATCCTTATTTTTTATAAAAATTAATTATAGAAAATATTAAAAATATCAAAGGAAATATGAAAATTATTTTTAAAATGGTAATACAAAACGTGCGAAATAGATTTTTAAATATTTTTGGAGAATATTTAAATATTTATATATTAAATTAAAAATATATAAATATTTATATAAAATAAAAAAAATGTTAGAAGTTTTGATTTTTAGAAATTAAAACAGTATTATAAGATAGTTTTCTTCAAAATGAAATGTTGCATAATTGCTTAGAAAATGGAAGTAATTTTCAAGATGTTTATCCATTTTGTTTTATTGGTTTAGTCATTAAGTTCCAACATCAGGTTGATGGAGTTTAAATCTTTGGTAAGGCTTGAGTATTTTAAAACAGTGAAAGTTTGACTTCTACTATCAGGAAGCTAAAAAAATGGTACAACGTTATGAATTGATCTTATGAACACCCATACAGCAACTTAAAAGAAGACGATGCATTGCTTAAAGTCAATTTATTTGAACCTGCTGAGCTAAGAAAAGTTGATGGTGGATTCAAACGATCCCACTTACTGCATTAATTAAACATTATTCATCGCTAAACTTTTTTTAGGTTTCTATTGAAATTATATCAAATATAACCCGATTCCCTAAAACAAGTGCGTGAATTTTAATGCACTGCGAATTAAAGAATATTAATTATATGCGAAATAAATTTAGTTTATTAAAGAGTTAAACTATTTTGTTTGGTATTCTCGAAAGATTTTGGCATACTGTCTAGTAAATGCTCTTATGTATGATTAAAAATATGCCAATGGCGATAATTAATTACGAAATTGCCTAAACGTGAAAATGTTGGCGAAAAGTGGTTGGGATGTAGTTAATACATAAGTACAAGAGTACCGAATGCATAGGTTGGACCCCTTTTTCTAACCAAATGAAACCAAAATGTGAAAAAAAAATATATTTGTAATTCAAATCAAATCAAAAACCATATTTCATATCTTTAAGTCATAAGTTCATTCATATGCATAGACTGAATCATTCTAAATGGTCCGACCCCTGATTCAAAGGAATTTATACCATATTAAAGAAAGAAATTTACACTACCGCACCCTTCCTTATAAGGCAGAAGAGAAAACTGTTTATTTACATTCAGTAGTGGCCTAAATTGGGGACACTTTTGAAAATCGTTATGCTTTCTGACTTTGTATGCTTATAAAAAATGTTACATTTCACAAGATGCAAACTCTTATATATCATTTTAAAGAGAATTAAATGCTGATTTCAATACAAAAAGCAGAATTCAAATATTTACAAAACAAAAAAGTTATTCTTACTTTAATCTGAATAATAAACACTGTAATGATGTGGATTGTAATTTCTAACTTTCCCGACAAATCACTGTTCTTATTCTGGGAACCGATAAAATGTTAATAACTGCCAGAAGAAGATGACATCATATTTAAAGTTGGAGCAGATCATTATTGTGATTTTTTCTGTAGAAGGAAGACTGTTTTTTATGTAATCAATTGACAAGTTAAGAAATTTTGTTAAGCTTTTTAATATTTAGTAGGAATTGTTGTAAATATTTCTAATATTTAGTCATGAGTTTCTAATATTTAGTCACAAAGTTAGAAAACTTTAAAATTTTCAAAAGTGTCCACAATTTTGGCCACTACCATATGTACAACTGAAATGGAGAAAACAGCTGTAATAAAAATTGCACCATCTGGTGTTGGAGACACAAATTACATCTATCTTAAACAATCTTGTTCATTAGTATATTGATAGTCGGACAAACTGACTTCTTCTGAAAGGATCTTATTTAAAATATAATAGATATCTATATTCCTGAATTATCGGATTCATCGGCAGACATAATTACAAAAACGTGTTTTTCGAATTCAGGGAGATTCGAAGAATCCAAGGTACAAATTTTCTGACTTTCACAACATTTTCTCTTCGTTTACGTCGTTTACAAGAATGTAAAAAAAAAGTATTAACTTACAGAGTAGGTCCGACTAATTATATTTAAAAGATTTATAAGCAGATATTTAAAAAACTGGAAGCATAAAATTCGGATAATGGATAGTTGTAATATTGGGGTAGATACATTAAATTTAATGTACTGTGCTCCTTCATTCATTTCCCTTCATGAAGAATAAAGACAAAACTAACAAATTTATTCTTTGAAATTTGAAATATTTTTCGATATTCTTGCAGGCACATATTCATTCGAATACGAAGTCTCGATTTAATTAGTTAAGAAAGGACAACACATTGTGTTGTAAATCGCCTCTAGGAAACAATTTAATTCTCAAACAAAACAAAAATCAATCTTGAAACAAAATATTTTTCAAACAAACGTTTACAATGGACAGCAGTCACACCCTCCTGCTAGTGAATGGGAGGGTTGGGAGGAGATATTTAAAAGATCACAAAAATGGCAAGGCAGCCAAAAGAAGCAAAATTAATGGACACCCAGCCAGCTATTATGTTCCCTCTCCCATTATTACCGTGAAACATTTCTGTGACACTAATAGCTGTAACGTGGAGCTACTAAGCCGATTGACTAGAAGTACATAAAAAGAGATTCTTTTCCCTTAAAAAATATGAATGATGCTAGGCAATAACTTCCAGGGAAGGTTCCAGTAATGAAACAGTTATCCTGTCAGCTTTTTTGTTCCTGGTTCAGCAGCTCATGCTAGCAACTGAAGTACTTTGTCAAGTTATTGATAAACGATTTGTCGCGGGCAGAAAGACAATTCATTTCCTCCGAACGGCTTCGGTCTGTGAATGAAAACGATTGTGTGTACAATCGAGAGACTGTAGGAATTGCGGGGAAAAAAACCCCGCCCAAATAGCAGATTGATTTAGACAATCTGTCTTAAGTATTTTTGTTTTGTGTACTATGATTCATGAATTATAAAGGTTCCACAATTAACGATGGTTGACAATTTATCAAATATTTTGCTTAACGTTTGTTCGCTTCGGTTTGGTTTCGAAATATTTTTCTTTATTTGTAGTATCTTTTATATCCTGTTGATTATTATTCTTATGCAATAACCAAAGGGATCTCGAAGGATCGTATATGATATGAAAGTCACATGATAAGACTTTCGATGCATGTCATGTAGACACAGATTCTTATCCTAATCTTGGTCAGCGTCCTATTTTCTTGAAATATTAAAAACATTATATAAGATTATATAAGATGCTTGAAATATTAAAAAAATTGTGCATCAGTTGATCATAAATTGACTTCATTTTAACTATTAACAAATTAAAACCAATAAAAAGTTCTATGAAATGCAAAAAATAATTCGCGAAATATTTTATAAACATTTTACAGTAAAAAATAAATGGAATTTTCGTAAAATTCAAATGAATATTTATTAATAGTGGGATAAAAATTTTCAAAATCGATCAGTGTTGCAGAAAATTTTGAACGGTATTCTGATAAAATTGTAGTTATGATAGATAATTTTGATAGATAATTGTACTATATACGGCTTCTTAATTTTTAAAATAAAGTTTTGAAAGATGAAAGCTGGAATAGATGAAACTCATTTTTTTCTTTGAATGGTAATAATCGAAAAAAAAAAAACATCCTTTAACCCTCCATATTTCTATAAATTCAAAGCGACATTTGAGTACCATATGAATTAAAAACTATCTACTATAACAAATTTTAAAAAATCTAATAATTTATAATTAATAAATAATATCTAATAAAATGCACACCAAAAATCGTTACAATATTCAAATTGTTTATTTTGAGAAATATACTTAGCAGCGTAACGTTTTCCTCACATAATAATTGGCAAAATAAACGTCACCTGTATATCTACCTCCTTGGTTCAAACAAAGTCTCTTGATAGGATACTATATAGTAATATGGAGAGAGAAAACTAAGATCAGATGCGCTTGTTATTGAAGAAAGAGATGGCAAGTGATGAGGTATAGTAGCACATCGGCATGATTTATAAAAAGTATAATTAAAATAAATAGCCAAACTCATCTTAAGTTTAAGATTATTGTGTAAGTTTTTTCTCTTAGGAATTATCTTGCAATGTTTCAACTGTTCTACAACTCAACTTTCTTCTGAAAACAACAAAAAAAGTAAATTTTTCCCCATAATCCTTTCATATCCGACAGGACCTATAACCTAAAATAATACACCAGTATGTATGATATGTATTATAAAAGAATAATCGAAATAAACAACCAAATTACTCTTTAGTTCAAGATTATTCTCCTTTAAGAATTATCTTGAAACTTTTCGACAATTGTGTTTTTTACAATCTATTCCATTACTCATCTTTTTTTTCCTAAAAAGAAATAAAAAAGTAAATTTTTCACCATAATCCTCTCAAATCCGACAGGAAATAGGATGCAATACATTATAATTTAAGGCACTTACTCTACCACAAAAGCGGTGACAAAAATTCTGCATTTTTGTAGAGAGGCTTTACTTCAGTTCCAGAAGGATTTAAGCGTTATGGCAAACCATTATCCGAAATCGAATGCTTTGTAACCAAATTGTGGACGGTGGAGAAATGTCTGCTAAACGCCTGTCTATCGAAATATCGAACGCTAACTATAAACCCTCCGCCATCCAAATCTCTCCTGGAAATTACTTTGAGTGTCCCGAACCAAAAAGAGAAATTTTCCCGATGATATATGGCGTGTTATCCCGGATAGTTCTGTGGTCTTTTATATCAAGTAATGATATTAGAATCAGGAATGAAAATATTGGTTTTACAGAAATGGGTATTGGAAATTATTTGTCTCGTAACTCCGCTCTGTAGTTAAGCATTACTGTTATGAAGAACTTTTTAATGTTGACGTCTTGGTTCATAAAAGCAAACGAAACAGGTGTTTTCTGGAATGTAAAGTGACTTTTCATTATATCTAAAAGATGTGAAAATAAAGATTAAAATTCTTTCGACCAAATTTTAGTGAGCTCAGAAACCAAGTGATATCTTACTAATTCGCGTTTCAAAAAAAAATTTTAAAAAAATACCAATATAAATTCAAAATTCACATCGATTTTATATTCTATACAAAATATGAAACTTTTTTAAAATTTAATTTTCTGATATCTTTATTTTTAACTTTAATTTAATCAATAATCATATAATATCTGGTATTGCCTATGATATTTAAGTATTCACAAATAACAATTTATAAAGAAAAATTAAAAAAACAAATTTCGAAGTTCCACAATTTCCAGACTTACGAAAATACAACGCTTACGAATTTTATTCTAAAATTACGACGTAAAGTAAAAGTAGATCTAGGACTAAGTAGAAGTATGACTCAGCTTCTATATGCCACATATATGATTCAACTTCTATATCCAGAATGTTTGGCTCAATTTCTATATGCTACATTCTCTCTCTCTCTTTATATATATATATATATATATATAGAAATAGAGATATATTCTCTCAATCAGGATGGATTTCTATTGAAATGAATTGACATTTATGCTACGTTTGTTGGACAATAAAAATTACCAAAAAACAACTCAGTCTAAGAGAACAATAACGGCTACTGAACAGGGAACACACATATTAGATCCTAAACTATTTTATTTTTGATTCTTATTCCTTAACTATGCCATGACGTTTTTTACTCCATCAAATCAGCGATGTATACTCTAACAAATTAAACATTTTAAGGATGGAAAATATTATATTTTAGAACTTGAATAGGGACATAATAATTTTAAACAAAATTAAAACGTTTCTAAACTTTTTTTTGCATTTTAATGCCAAGCAATTATTATAGTAATTTTATAATAATAATTAACAATGAAATCGCGGTATGTGGCTTTTTTGTCATTAAAATTTTGAAATAACAACGACTATATAAGAGAATCTGAATTTCTGTTAATTTCGGATCGTTAGAATTTGAATTTTCGTTTGGTTTTTTTTTTTTGACTAAGAAATTAAAAGATATTCTCTAATTAAAGTTTGCATTTAAAATAAAGGATTCTAAAGAATCTACTGTAATGTCTTCATTCTGACCGATCAAATAAGAGAGTAGCGTAACAAACAATTCCTTTATTTACAGCCTTAGATATATACACAAATCAACTTGCTCTCATCCAGGGTTATATTATTTACAAAATTGACACAGCAGATTAAAGTTAATCACGAAATAGTTCCTCGATCAATTCGGAGAAGAAACACCAAAATAAACTAAAATAGGCCTTGGAGTAGTTCAAACGGCTACTCCAGGGGTAACTTCAGAAATCCACCTATCTTTATCAGACTGATCTTAACACCGAAGAATGAATCACATGCAGTTTCTCGCAGAATCAAAAACACCTTCGAACACTCATGTCATTCCGACTTCTCCTTCCACGCCTCTCACTGCTCTTCTTTCTCCTTCAAATAAAAAATCCTGCATTTTATTTGATTCAAATCTCCGCCTCTGAGTTTCTCATTGATGAACTTCAATTCCTTATCACCCAATAGTTGCTCAGCAATGCTTCCTCAGTAGTCTACAGTCGATCATGGGATTGCCTGTTCATGATCCATCTTTGTAGCTGAGTCCTCCCGAACACATGTTAAATTATATTCAATTCACCGCTTACACCGGCCGAAGTCCACCTGCCTTCGACACTTAAAGACAACGGTTGTTCCTCGAAGATGTGACGAGAAGCATCTGGATGTTTTGAAGTTGAAGACCCTTGCAGATATGATAGATCTCTTCCAAACGACGAAACACACATATGTAGTCCTTTATTTGGATGCAACAAATGACCAGACACAATGACTCATTGGCGAAGAGTATCCCCATATGGGGATCCAGGGGCACTCAACAATATATGAGCGAAACAGGTGGCAATTGTCATTTGAGGGAGATGGAGAAACGTTACGCTTCTAAGTATATTTCTCAAATAAAAAACTTCAATACTCTAAAAATTACTCAAAATATGTAAGGTATCTTACAATAAAGATGTTAAATTTGTACCTATGTATATCTCTTATTTTTATAATTATAGTGTTAACTTATATTCAAATTCTTCAAAATTTCAAATTCAAATTTTTTGCTGATTACTATACTTTCTGTATACTACATATACAAGAAAGTAAAAATGCTTGAATTTAAAAAATATATATATATAGAAGAACTATAAAATAACTAAGAAACTAAAACTGAAAAAAAACTAAAGAAAACTAAGTAAATGAAAGTTCAGTTTCTTTCTTTTCTGAAAGGATTTCTCTCAAACATTCAATAGCATTATATTCAATCAGTGTAGTCTGCGTTATCAAATTTCTTCTTTTTGATGGAGCAACGCACGTTCAGCTACAGGATAGGACGAACAAATTTTCATGGAAGTACCAATCGAAGGGGTTTCACTTGTTAAACTGAATTAGATTCGAAGTGCAGTAATTAGTTCTCAAGCTGAATTTCAATTGCATTAAATAGAAAAGCATGCTAATTTCTAACAATCTAAATTGATATGTCAATGTCCTGTAGACATCGTTATCAAGTGTTATGACTAGCGAATATGCTGCAGCAATTGTGTAAAAGGAAAGTCTACCAAGCTATCTATGGTCTCTCCCCAGCTTTTGGTGACAGTAACAATGTGTTGTTTGGTAATATATCTTTCATGCAATCACCCAACAAAAAGACCCAAACGAAATTATCATAGTTGATTGCCTTTTCAAGTATGTTGAGCTGTTATCAATATATAGATGCAATAGAAACCTTGTTCTATGATAAGCTGAAGTTTCAAGATTATGCTATAATTAATTATTTTTCAAGATTATCAGTGCAAAGTTTAACATACAACAGCTGAACATAAAAATATTTGACATTTTAACATAAAAAAAGGCTATATTTGAAGTAACACTCTGAATAATTCAAAACAAAATTTATGTACTAATTTCACACGGATTAATTCTTGGAAATTATAAATTTCGTCTATGTTTTTCTGTAAGTTTTACAATGTTAAAGGAAATAAATATAAAAATCATTCCTTCTTTATAATTTATCAAACTTTATTACTGTAACAGATCCAATTATGCATTGTTTTATCATTAATTGTTTAATATGTGTAGAAAATACGTATGCAAGCTAGGGATCGGAAATTTTTTAATATAAATAAAAATGGTCATTATATAAGTGGAATGGTGTTGAAGTCCTGTGAGAATAATTGATCCCCATTTAAGTATTTTAAATATTTTACAAGCATTTGGTTTTACCATTATACTACTTTAATACTTCTTTTGCCTTTTTTTTTTGTATATTTAGAGTTTATCGAGGCGGCATCTTAGTTGGATTTAAATTCTTATTTATATTTTATTTTTCTCCAAATCTACCATATTCCTAAGCCGTCTGTTGTATATGGAAACAAAGTTAACTATTTTTAATTTTATTTATTTATTTTTAATAGTAAAACCAATAAAATTTCTTTTTAACAAATAATACTAATTTCTTACGGCTTTTACTGACATGTTTAACAGGAAGTTAAGGAATTTGCCCTGTAGGATATAAAACACTCTCTCTTTGCTACGAATTGAGAACGCTGTAAAAAGTAAACAATTCCCAAAGAATCATATTCATCTTGTTTAATTTTGAAGATTTATTCTTTTAATTATTTATTGTTTGACTTATTTGGTGTTTTTTTTTTAATTTAAACTCCTACTAATTGCTTTGTTATTTATGTTTACATCAATCATCAGTTTATTTCAATCTTTATTTTTGCTCACCTGAAACAATTTTACTAACCATCTGATAAAAGAATATAAGTTAAGAACAGTTCTTAGCATGAAAATATTAATCAGGGGCTTATATCCTCTTCAGAGTTATTAGAGATTTTAAGAATCCTGTCAATTGTTACGAAGCTCGTGTTGCACTGCAACATCATTTAAATTGATATGTCAATGGCGTTATCACATGTTAGGGTCAACACGCATGCAGTTGCAAATATGCAAAGCTAGACTGTTGAAATCCCTCCCCCCGTAATGACATTGATGTGTCGGTATCTGGCAATGGAGTATGAGCATCCATCGCAAGTAGACAAACGAAATTATTTGAGCTTCTTCGTCTCTTCACATGTGATTAGCTGCCTTCAAAATGCATATCAGACGGGAGACTTGCTCAGTATTTCATTAAAGAAATATAATTATTCAGATGCTGATCCTTTAGCAAGATCGTCATTTTTAGATTTAACACGCAAACTAATCTTCACAATTGCATTGAGAATGATTTAATGATGCAAGTTGTTTCAAATTACGAGTCTTGAGTCGAAATGGAGTTTGGATAAATTAATTATGAAATCTCAAAAAATTTGCAAATGAACATATCTATGAGCTCGTTTAGTTGTTAGTAGAAATATTTAAGAAAGTAACATACTAAAACATAGTAACACAGTAAAAATATTTAGTAAAGTAACATAGTAAAATATTTAATTTTTCAATTTATATTATGTAATAATTTTTACAATAAAATTCTGTCAGTAACATACATTCACTGGACATGGCCCATTCCCGACATACCTACACAGATTCCATCTGGCCTACTCTCCTTACTGTAGCTGTGGGGAAATAGGATCCCCAATTCACTATGCCACCGAATGCCTACTGACTGTCTCAGGGCGCATGAGAAAGCCAGAAACAAATCTGGAGGAAGAATGGTACAGGAGAGTTGCATCGAATACCCTATCACGCGGAAAGATCCACTCCATAGTAAACCATATTCATAAATACCAAGACCTTTTCAAGACTACACAATAGCTGAGACCAAAATGCCTCTTGTCAAAATCAGCCGAAATTATAACTTCAAAAGTCCCTCAAAAGTGCAGTTCTCACGAAGGAAACCAAAACCACAAGACTCAGACGGACGTTACAGATTTCTGACTCTTCAGTGATTATTTATATGATTATACATGTCATACAGATGTTCTCAATGTAACTTATCAATTTTTTTTCAGTAGGTAATTTCGTTTCCCTGTAAGTTCAACCCATAGTGGCCATTTGTTTCAGTATTCTTGTCTCCTCCATCCAGTTATTACTTCACCAAAAAATTACAGTCGCGTAGGATTTGACACCGATGGGATTCTCTGGAGAACCCCGGATGGTCTGTCGTCTCTTTCTTTATACCAACAATTTTTTTTTCCTTTTTTTTTTCCTTCCTTCCATCTTGTGCTTATCCAACTGGTTAGATAACTTAGTGTTATAGGCACCGGGGGCACAGGATGGCGTTATGTTATGTCAGTAACATACAAGGTAATTCAAAATGAATAAATCGATTACAAACTGCTATAACTATTTAATGATAAAAAATTATCAGTAAGATTAACGCATGATGTACACGGAACTTCAAAATTGTTTATATATAAGTCATAGATGTTCAATGTAACTTCCCTTGGTCACACGGACAATATCTAGGTGGTAGTCCATTTCACGCCATACATTCTGAAACATGTCTGCAGTCACGGACTCAAGCGCATTACAAATGCGCATTTTGAGTTCTTCAATTGTTTTGGGCATTGGAATGACATACACCCTTTCTGCATTCCGTGTTAATCTTGTCGATAAATTCTTTTTCATTAAATAGTTATAGCCATTTGTAATCGCTATATTCATTTTGAATTGCCCTGCATTATTTTATTTCCCTTGACTGCTTTCTTAGATTTTTAATATATATTGAGACTATAATAATGAAGTGAACTGGAAGAACCATGCAGAAACATATTTTTCCTATACAATACTTGAATGAATTAAGTAAACGAAAAGGATGCACCAGATATATTGTACAGCATAGGCATAATGGAATATAAATTTAAAATTATACAGCAATGTTTTTAGCTTTAGTTTAGTTGTATTAGCGTGCATTTTTTAAAGCAAAACTAGGACTATCTTTCAGGTGTACCTCGTTATTTTGAACCAAGATGACGAGGACAACACCTAAAATAGTACCCCCTCTCCAAACTTCCACATCACAACAACTGGAGGAAGTTTAGTCCCAATGGATTTAACGTACCCCAAAGCCGATTATACGGTGGTTCTTCGTTAGAATCTAGTCTGGAACATGAAACCCTATGATTTAGAAGCCGTGATTTTATCATCAGGCCACCTCGGGCCTGTACAGCAATAATGTTGCTGAAATAACATCATCATATTACACCAAACATGAGAACTAAAATAGCAAGCATGACGCAGTATCAATGAAAAAAGCACATAGAATATTTAAAGATGTTCAAAGGACTTGCTGTGGAATGCTATACACTTCTAGCAGATTATTATTCATATTGCATATTATTCTGTTATTGATAATTTATGTTTTGTTACATTTATGTTATGCGTTGTATAATATTTTTTATATTATTTAACAAGATCTTGAATAAGGATTTAAGGATTTCTTATTCGAACCATGTTCTATTTAACCCTATCAATAGTGAAATGCCCGTAACTCACATTTAACGGAAACATGGCGAACATCTAAGATGCCGGGATAATCTTCCTCTTTTTTACGTAAGGTTGATTTAATACCCGTGATATGTGCTGTATTTGTTAGAGTTGCTTATCAAGATGAGATCAGGGGTAAAGATAGTTTCTTGAGAACTTTCATACAATGTCCGAGCATACACTTGTACTTAATAGTTACAACTAACTGGAGTTCTTTTTTGTATATCAAACCCTTAAGAACAAGACTTTATTTCAGTTTTTGAGCGGGGGGGGATAGGGAAATTAATTTTGCTTGAAAGAGAAATTCTGACCTTCCAACATATTGAGATGCACGTACGCGAATGATTCTAGGAAGGAGAGGTTAAAAATTTATATGTTGCTTTATATTCTAATTTTATATCCATATTCAAAAATCATCTTCCAATTTTAGGATGAGTACCTGACACTTAAATTCGTGAAAAACATTGTGTGAATAATTTGTGAAATCGTTTTTTTTTGGGGGGGGGGGAGAAGAATTGGAAAAGAATGGAAGAATAGCCTAATGAAAGGTTCGGCTGTATTTTTCTTTTATATACTAATTATGATATATTCAATTTCTTATGCTTTTTGAAATTAGGCAAACATATTTATTCCATCTGTCAATACTCAGTCATTGAATCCATTTAATGGAGAATATTTGAAAGTGACGATGAATATGCAAATCATGATTATACAAAATCGCGATCACGAAAATTAATGATCCCTAAACCAAAGCTGATTGGGAAAACGATAGGTCACCACAAAGCTGCACATTCTATAGTAAAGTACCAATAACAAGAACAACAACAAAAAAAAGCAGATCACCAGGGAAAAACCGAGAATCGGCTGGCAGTTCATCCATATTCAGGGGTTCTTTGGGAAGCTAAAATAGTTATCAAATAACGCATCATGTCAAACATTACTATTTAAAAACATTCATGCTGATACCTCACTATGTGAAATTCAATATTAAATTTTAGAAATTACACCTTTTTCAAAATTGGTGATAGTTTAAAATTATGAGATTTAATTAATTGCAAATAACACTCGTGTTGCGTCATAATGGGGCTTAAAATACAATCAAACTATTAAGACTAATTCTATCTAACTAAAACAATGCTTTTCAAGAGCAAGTTACCAAAGTTTAAATCTGTCAAATTTCTGTGTGAATGCTTTCCATCTGAGAAAAATCCCACAAATATATTAATTGACAAATCAAAATGGCGCAATTATGATTAAATTTTTTTATGAATTCAAAGAAATAAATCCTTGAAAATTTGTCTTTTCAATCAATTGAGCAATTTGAAAATCAAGGAAAATGAAAAGTAGCATCAATCAAAGTCAACACTTGGCTAAATCATTGAAATTTTTTGTGCTCCAATAAATTATCCAAAAAATGAGTATTAATTGGAACCTTACGTTTAGCTTTTATATTATAGACTCTTCTTTTTTAAACAGATAGTCCGCTTGTTTGAAAGTTAGTAAAAAATGAAACTCATATGTGAAACTATGAATATTACTGAAACTATATTATAATTTGAGAAATAAACCGATATATATTGGTATAATATTCATATCCTAAATGTATAAAAATGCTTTTAGTTCTCAAATAACTTTAATAAAATTAATTAGAAACTTTCAAAAGTTATTTATCTCATTAAAAACATATAATAATAACTTTGGAAAACTTAAATAACTAACGTATTTCTTTATAATGAGATAATGCGCCGTTTCTACTGCTTCCACAATTTTATTTAAATATGCGATGATATAAGTAGCAAACACATATAAATTGCAAACATAGATTCCATAGATAGGCCTGAGGAAGTAAAGGTAATATTTAAAATATCATAATAACTGCAAATCAATGAAAGAAATAAATTGAAAACCCAGCGAGACTGCAATATTCAAAATCCTGTTATTACCGTAAAATATTTCTTTGACATTAATATCTGTAACATATAGTTACTAAACCGATTGACAGAAGTAATTAAAAAAAGGTTTTCTCTTTCCTTAGAAATAAGAATGATGTCTTTTTGTAATTTGGAAGTAATCTTCCAGTAATGAATAAATTATATTGTTAGTTTCTTCTGTAATAAATTATATTGTTAAATTCTTTCTATTCATCATGCTAGACAAGAGGCTGAAGCATTTTATCAAAGTAATGAGTTGTCTTTTTTTTAAATGACTTCAGATTGTGAATCAAAATGAATGTTTACCGAGAGAAACTAGCAAAAAGAATCAAATCGAAAATTAGTTTTAAAAATGTTTAATTTTGTATACATTGATTTTTCGAAAGTAAATGCTGCAATATGAATTCTGATTGATAATTCATCAAGGATTTTCCTTGGCAATCCTGGAATTGATTTTTTAATTGAATCATTATTACTATTATGGAATTTGTATTCACAAATTTCAATTATATTTTTTTCCTTTTATTTTAATTATATTTACTAATTGCTATAATCATAACAGACAATTGGACCTAAGCCTGGTTTATGCAGTGTGGCAGAATCGCAAAGTAATACAGAAAATTAAAAATTAAAAGCATGTAAACCCGGGTAGCGAATATGCACTTACATCTTTGTATACGGGTTTACTCCTTTTACTACGAACTTGCCGAAAGGACCTTGTAAATTTCGATACTGTGGGTTTTCTATTCTAATAAGCCGTTTCCGAACCGGTTACTTTTTCAAACGAGGTGCGCAAGATTTTAAGGAAGTTACCACCAAAGTTACCCTCATTTTATATCCTGAATTTCTCGTTTCAAAAAGAAATTGAGACGAAAACCAACCCATTAATATAGAGCTTGCAGGGCTGATTGGGCCAGGGAAGTAGTATGAGGCTTAAAGGATTGCTGATTTTTAAGGTTTGTTATATAACTGGAGAAAGATGTTATCATAACTACAATGATAATACCTTGTCTTGTATTACGTAGTTTTAAATAATGTTTTTAACCTTTAAAATTTGTTGCTGTTTTAAAACCTTTAAAAAATGCTGCTGTTTTAAAAAATCCTTTAAATTAATTTTCCATAAATTATAAATTTATGTTACAAAAAATGAAGCGAATATATTTCTGTCTCTCGAAGTCAATTGAACGTGCATTAAACATATAGCTTACAAAGATATTTTCTAATAGTTACTTTACTCCTATGGATCTAGTACCTTCAATGGCATATTAAGTTATATCATCAGTTGCGACTTGAGTCCTGTATGTGTCCGTCTAAAGAAAATTAATCCAAAATTGCTTATCTGCTTCTTGATTGATAATAGTATTATTGTTAAAAACGTATATTCTTATTTTGCTTAGAGTTACATTTATTATTTGGAAGGAAATTATTGAAGAGAATTGGCCACTACTGCAGTATTTGAAAAAATGGCCTAAAATGTGAAGTGTGTATTCTTTCTAAGAATTTTAATTGTAAATATAATAAAGAATTAATGTAACAGTTCAGTTTAAATTACATCCTAAAGGATTTAGTGATTTTTTTATTGGAATGCTTATCCCATTAGAAGTTACTACCATCTAATTGGAGTAAAAAATACATACGGACTTGCAATTCTATAAATGTGTGAAAAAATATAAATTTACGTTATATAAATGTTTCTATTCCAGAAATCACTTGTTTGCTTTCCATTTTGAAATCAACAGCATCAACACTTTATAAGTGTTATGACTAATTCTTTTTCAGATTTTTGAGACAAATAGTTTCCAATGCTCATTTAGTAAAAAACAATATTTTTATTCTTGTATATACTGTTTTTAGCGGTGTTGTAAAAGTCCGCAGAACTATCCGAGATAACGGACGATAAATTGTCTGGAAATCTATCTACTTTTTGTTCCATATATCTCAAATTTATAGCAGTCTTAGACACCTTGAAGCCTTCTGGAATTTATTCAATATTCCGATAGATAGAATTTTAAAAGACACTTGTCCTACAAAACCATATAAAACATGTTATGTCCCATATAAAGTATTCAATATCGGATAATGGTCTATCATAAAGTTTAAATTTTTCCAGAGCTGAAGGAAATTCTCATTCCAAGAATGCAAAATCTTTGTCACCACTATTTGGCGTTCAGGTAAGTATCTTAATTCATATTGTATTAGTTCTAATTTTCCTGACGGATGTGTGGGAGTTTTGATTAAAAATTGTGCTTTTCAGTCAAGGCAACTGATTATGGAATTAAAAAGTTTGATAAATAAAGTAGGATCGTAATTTTGAAAGCTGATTTAAAAAATTAATTTAATGCTATATATATGTAGCAAGATAAATGAAAAACAGATGGTGGTTATTTAACAATAATGACATATACTGTGGCTTTGGCAGCGGGCCGAATATGCGATATTTCACTTCCGTCTATGCCCAAAATGGATGTACATCCATCCATTTTTCCACACAATAAACAAACAATTGAACTCTTCTTTTTACTTTAAAACCATCACTTGAAGCCTATGCGATGCTTCAGGAAGTTTACGGAGGAAAATTTTTCCCCAAGCAAAGCCAGGAGATATTTAAATTATTTAAAGAGGGGTAAACCATCGGTTTCGATAGAAGATGGAACCAGCGCATCAGAATGGATAACAGTGATATGCACAGCTTCCTGGCCAAGCAGTTCCGCCCCTTTTCATTAACTATCAATCTCTGTCTTCACTTATTAATGAATGACAAAATGATAGCATAATCAGATTTGGTGAATTATCAGTTTGAAGTTGACCGAAGCGTGGATAATTTGAATTAATTTGAGAAAGATTAGCGAAGGGTCTAACATGAGCATAAATATCATGAGAACTCCCTTTTCCTGAATGCGTATATTAATTAAACTCCCTGAATCAACAATAATTCATAAAGTTAAACAAATGTGTCAAATGTTTCAAAGAGAAGCTTTGTTGGCATGAAAATATCAAAATAATATTTCTTCCACTTTTTGCAATAATTGCTAAAGATAATGACCGTACTTAGAAAGGCATTTTTAGAATGGTATTCAGACGAAACATTTGCACTATTTTGAAGAAGGCATTCTTACAAATATTCCATGAAAAATTCTCTTTGCAATGTCTTCAATATAATGCATTAAATTCAAATAATGTAGCAAGAATTGAAACAAATAAGAATTTAAATTGCATCAAAAATTTATTTCATGTGACATATTTTGGAGCAGAGCCAACGATGCGTCTGAAGCCAGTAGACTAGATAAAGACTTATACTTGGGGTCTTACCATGTTAGTTAATGGATTACTCGAAATGATTGGGCAACCTTGGTTAATCAGACATGCCGTCTGAGTATTATCGTTAAGAGAGTCATTTGCTAGTGGCTGTGTGCCAGAAATACTATTATCTTATATTTCTGTCATTTAAATGAAAACCCTGCTGAAATTTTCGAGGTAGATGTATTTTAAAACCTTTGGCGATGAAACTGCTTTGAAATATAATGAAGGAATATTTTTTATAAAATTAAATATTTCATTTTCTTTAGATGAGAGTTTTTAGGGGTTCAGTAAATGCTTTAAATTATATATTTTAAATTATAAGACAGTGATGCTGTATATTAATTTTTCTCTTTTAGTTATTTTAAAACATTTTTAAGAATAAAGAAAATAGTTACTTCAGTTAAAAGTTTCTTTGCAAATAAAATTTAGTCACAACTTTCGGTAATAACCAATTACTGATTGTGTTAGATCGACGTAATGTTTACCTACTCAATACCAACAAAATTTTAAAGAACCGTTAATAAAGTAATGTCTATTAAGTCTGTAGTATTTTACTGGTATCTCGGAAACAATAAAAGTTTTCTATCAGCCTCAGAATTACTAACATTGAAAGTAATCACTGCGGTTAATATGTCCCTAAAAACAGAAAAGGTGACAACAGCTAAGGGAGGCTAATTGGTTGTGAGAAAGAATTCACCTTTTGTTTCTTCTTATTTTTTATACAATGTTTATGAAAAAAATCTTCCTTCCTTATAGAAATTAAACCATTTTTTGAGACTTACGTAATCATAGACTTTGAGTATTTGGTATGTGTACTACTTTTGACCCCCTTGACTAAAGGACCATTATTATCTATATTGATCTAATAAATAATGGACCTGTAACATAACTTGGATTTCATGACGTGGCTCAAATAAACCGTATCGCTGGGACTGTGTCAATGGTGTATATCATGTCTCAATGAGCTCAATAAATTGTTTGCAAAATGATATCTTTGAGTTTCACCATTGTCATAGAAAAGAAAAAAATCCATAAACGATTTTATTTATTTGACAATCACAAATCTACTGGAATCAGTTCTGATAACCTTAGAGACCATGTGATTTTCTACGTTACATATTTTATAGAAGGTGTTATGTATGACTGAATGAAGAGTGCTACATTCAGTATTTTTATGAAGAACAACTTAATAAACAGCTCAGTAGTAAAGAATGTTTGACCAATCTCAACTCGCATGTTGTAAGTATCGAATGAAAAATCCAAATGCATTTACATACATTTAATTAAGAAGGTTTTGTTTTCATCTTCTTTAAATATCACCTCAATGTTTTTTAGAGATGAACTGCACTTTTATTTCTCCTTTGAGTAAATTACGATTTCCTTCTAATTTCGCTTTTGTGTACTTGAAATGTTTAAGGCAATCATCCTCCAGGCAATCCAAGGTATCGTCATTACGCGGCAATGGATACAAGTCTTTCTTGGCAATTTTGTTGAGTCGGCGAAAATCAACACAAAAACGCCAGCTTCCATCTTTTCTACTGATCAAGACGACTGGAGATGTCCATGGACTTTCTGATAGTTGAATGATGTCTTTTTCTAACATTTTGGTTACCTGATGGGGTATGTACCACCACTCTGTATGCTCTCTGACTGATAGGTAAGTGGTCGCCTGTGTTTATTCGGTGTTTAACATTGAGTTGACTTCCTTTCTTGAAAGTCCTTTGTTGATCAAAAACTTCTGAACAACTCTGGAGTAGATGCAACATTCTTTCTTTTTGACCGATCTTCAAATCCGGAGCTATCATCGTGGTACAATCGATGTCACCCAAATTTGCCTTTGAAATGGTCGTGGAATAAAGCGATCCTTCGTCTAAGGTATTTACGCAGTCTTCGCGTAAGGGTTAGGCATACTCGATGCAGATGCCTTTAGGGATGATCTGAGGTTCCCCTTGTCAATTGGCAACTCATAGTTCGGCTTTACCATTAAGGAGCATAACTATAGTAGACGGAATGGCAACTTCCTTGTTTAAGAGGAGCATCCTATTTTTCTCTACTATTACGTCTATAGCTCGATCTTTCGTACGCTCTGAGACAGTAATCTTTGATAAAACGAGCAGGTACTGTATATGTTCTAACGTGAATAAACGGCTGGAGTCTGAATCTTGGGATTCTGGAATGACGTCTTGAAACAAGAGCTCCGAACGGCCACAATCTATAACAGCTTGAGAAGCGCCCAAAAAGTTCCAACCAAGAATAATATCGTGACTACATTGCGGCAAAACAATAAATTCAAAGGTTTGAGGTCGGCCATTGATTTCGAGACGAAGCGCACATTTCCCCACTGGTCTCACGTAATTTCCATCGGCGGCGTTTTAAAAGAACATTGTTAGTTGTTCGAAACATAACTTTCTTCAGTAGGCGACGAAACGTCTCCGAGATAACAGAAAAAGAGGCTTCGGTGTCTACAAGGGCAGACACTGGTTCACTGTCGACGATTACTTCAATGTTGTTTCCGGACATCTTTGCGGCAATCGGAGGATTTCTGTCATTACTGGCCTCACCCCCAAGAAAGGTCACACCGCCTAATTTTCCTCATTTCTCCGGCTAGGAGATTGACTGGATCTCCTATATGGCGACGTAGATCTATAACGGCGTGTCGGCGATCGTCCTCGTGATGGGCTGGGCGACAAACTTCGGACTGCTGGTCGGCTATATTCATCGGCATAGCGTCCCTCATTCGACGTCGGACGGCTGAAATCTCTCCTATTAGTCTAATCTCTCCTATTTCGCCAATATCGAACGACATGCCCTGGGCGGCCACAATGGAAATAGACGGGTCTTCTATCGGGGGCGCCAGACATCCGTCTTTCTCTGTGATTGCTGTGCTATAGGCGTAGTTCGTCTGGTAAAGGCGGCATAGGAAGGTTGGCGTCTTGGTTTGACCTTTGTCCACTCTGGTGTTGTCTGTGACACAGGAGCCAAAGCATTTTCCAATTCCTCTTACGCAATGGCTTCAATGCCTTGGTCTTTGAATTCGGGATCGACTACTGGAGATATAAGGCGCTGGACCTCCTCTTGCACAATTTGACGTATTAGTGATACCAGATTCAGTTGATGGTCGACGGCTGCCATTGGTACGAAATTTATTAGCCTTTCAAATTTCCTACTCCGGATCCTCTTTTGCTGCATCTCTTCGATCTTTCTACACCATTTAATAAAGTCCGCTGTAGTGGTTATTTCTTTCGTCAGTAGTGTCTGGTAAACATCTTCGTCGACTCCTTTCATCAGATGAGACACTTTCTCTTCTTCTGACATGTCTGACTTGACGGCATAACTCCAACACTCATTGGATGTACGACTGCGGGCTTTCCCCAGATTTTTGAGCTCTATTATTTATCTCATCTTCTGCCTTCTTTACATATTGCTGTGTTCCTCCAAATACCTCTTTTAACATTGATTTGAAAACATCCCAGGAGGTCAACTTATCGTCGTGATTTTCGAACCATTGTTTCGCTGCGCCGTCTAGGAAGAAGAATGCATTTGCGAGACAAGTAATGTCAACCCATCTGTTGAATTTTGACACTCTGTCATATTCTTTAAGACATTTCTTTGGGTTCTCTCCCACGTCTCCTTTAAATAGAGATGGATTCCTATATTTTGGCTGTGTTGGTGTCAAGATGAAAGGTTTAGTTTCCTGTTCCACAGAAATTTTATTTGTCTTTCTAGGTGGCGGATTATAAAGTCTAAATTCTGTTTCAAGGCCTTTAAGGCAATCGCTTCTTCATAAATCCGCCTCCACACTGACTTGAATCGTACCCGGCGCCTCCACCAAAGAATGTCACGTAGATACTTTAGTGTAGAACTCAATGACACACACAAGAAATAGAGCGAAACCAATTTATTAACTCAACTCTGAAATGAGAACACAGTGACTGACAGATCTGCTTTTATACTAGCAGGTAAAGTTCCAGAATACTTTTCTGGAGACAGTAAGAAAAGTCCAGAACACTTGTCTGGTGAACTACAGAAATGTCCAGAATCCTCTGGAACATGAAATAAAGGAAAACATAAAATCAAGGAATGAAATATTTACTCAGACTGTGAATCGCATTGTCTCTAGCGGTATTCGAACTTACGATGCCTTGATTAAGAGACCAGTGTTATGACCATATGGCCATGGTGAGTCGAGAGCCTCTTTTCAATGCGGCAATATGACTGACAGGCCCTGGGGGGGCGCATAAAATATTAGTTTTCTTAATTTTTCAGAAATGTATTTATTAACTCAAACAGCATAAAATATAATTCTTCCAGACATTAAAAACATTTTTCCAATTGGAACTATATGCCATTGTTTACTGTTTAATAAATAGGTGAAATAAGCAGTTTTGGGGGCAATTTTTGAATTATTAAAAACTATTATTTTATATATTTGAAATGTCATAATTTTTATTAATGTTTCATTTAAGAAAAGTTTCATTTTATTTGAAAAAATTAGGAAACATGCATTACCGATGGCCAGCGTCAACCTTCACAAGCTTGCATTTTGCCTTCAAAAGCCTGCATGCAAATAAAAACGATCCTGTATTTGTCGAAGTTTATTAAGTTTTTTTTTTATGTTTATGAACTTACTAGGTGAAAAAATGACAATATTTTCAATTTCAAATATAAATATATTTATGAAATGTATGCTGGAGCTAAAACACTTTTAATGTTGTGATATTTCAAAATACTTTTTTTATCACATCAAAATACAAAATTATCGGAATACAAATCGGAATACAAATAAGATTTTATTATTTCATCTCGATAAGCTTAATTTGGAGAGAATCCCAATAATCCCAATAATTTTCCAAAATAATGGGATTTAAGTTGAGCAAACATCAGGTTGAATGTTCGACCTCGATAGTTTCCTTTAGAATTTACTGCTATATTGGTCTAAATTCATCCTTTTTTATTCAAACTCGAAATTTTGCCAAAGAAATTAATTATTTTTGTATTTTTAAGATACAAGCTTTAACCAACAGAAGAATTAATTTTCTATTTCTTAAGTATTATTTTGAAAATATATATAGATTGCAATTCAATCGATGAATGACTATATGTATATGAATATCAGAAATGAATATTAATTAAAAATATAAATTTGAAGAATATTTACTTTAGAATTAACTATAATATTTAACATCACTGAATTTAAAATTAATTGCTTTTCTGTTGAACCGACAGCATAACTAATTTAATTCTCAAAACTCATTCATTAAAATTAATCTTTATGAAAAAGTTTCATTCTTATTTACATTCTCTGCATTTGAAATACAAAGAAACAAATTCCTTTATTTAAATAATTATGTTAATTTAAATATGAACTCCATAAAGCATGATTTACTTTCAACAGGAATAACATTTTATTTCTGAAATTTAATAGAATATGCAAATAAAGTCTGAAAATTATTAATTAATAATTTAGAGAAGTATAAACTTTTTATAGAGAATATATTTCCATTTGTAAGGAAGATGTTTAAAATAGCATATGTTAATAATGTCTCGAAATTAAAGAGAATTGAATCATTGGATCATAGAAAATCATTTAACAATTCATGAATTATGAAATTTATATCTTCTGCTTTGATCAGAGCTCGAAATTTCTTTTTAAAAATTGCTTTTATACCGCTTTTTTTGTGTTAGTGTGTGAATTTTAGGTACTTTTTTTTACTGCCATTAGTTATATGACAAATTTAGATTTACAGAAGGTTTTTCAATTGAATACGAAGTCTTAAATTAAAGTCCTTCAATGATCTTGTATACGTTCTAAAGTACACATGCTCTAGTTACTATAATAGTTAAAGACATATATAATATGTAAACCAAAATGATATGAAAAAAATTAATTAAGATTTTGTGAATATATATATATATTTAGCACAGTTTCGTTTTACGTTCACTTAACAACCAGCTAAATATGGAAAGACCTTTGATGCGAGATCGGAAGTAGCCACTATTTTCTTCTTTATTTTGATTAGCGTTTGGAGATAAACAAACAAGCAAACAAAACTGAATATTTTTCATTTTGTTTATTTCGTTTATACTTGAAGTATTGAAGTTTTTATTTTGATTTCTGTTATGAAATCAGATTTGAAAAATGTTTTGAAATATATACTAAGGCCGATTTGAGTAAGATTCAAGAATTATTAACCCATTTGTTCTTGTGCATCAAAAGTTTTGGCAAATTCCACATATTACTACTAGTTCGATGCATGAAAGAAAACATCGAACGTACAGTAAAAATACATCTTTATTTGGAAAATTCCTTGAGAATTTGAGAATGAATTTATTTCAGGGGTTACAGACCTATAATAGCTAAAATATACCTCGAAAGTTGGTCAAATGCGACTCTCCTTAACAAAAAAAAAAAAAAAAAAAATCTAGAAATTAATAGATTTTTTACCACAGTTTTATAAGCCAATTAATCTTATAATTATGAATTTATAAGTCTGTGAAATAATTTTCATTAATTAAAATAAACGTAAAAAAAGATCCTCCTATAAATTGTCAAAGACAAAATATTTTTGTTCGCAAAGTTTTTCAGAAAATAAGCACCTTATGTTAACAGACCTTACGCCAATTTACTTCCAAAGAGCATAACTTGATAAACATGCAAATGTTTTTATAAATTTACAGTAGTGATTTTACATTTTATGTAGCTAAAACACAACGTTAAAAAAACATTTTTAGCATAATAGCAAGCACTAAAAAATTATATATAATAATATATTGATTTCGCATGATTTTATTTATTATGTGGTGTGTATAAGTATAAATGAAAAATTACCAATTGATAAGATGACCCATTATTTTTATTCTTGCTCATGGGACCTGAAAATGTAGTATAGTGAAAAATTTAGTTTCTGAATGAAAAGTCAACAGTGACCTTCACGTTTTTATTATATCTTTTAAATTAATTAACATGTGCAATAAATGCTGAGAAAGATTTTAGCTATCAAATGAAATCGTCAAAAGTTTTCGAAAATGTAAAGGTTTAATGGTCCTATATCTTCTTAATTAACTTTCCTTTTCATTTTTATTAAACAATAATTAACTGAAACTCGATTAAATTTTCAACAAAATATGAAAAGCAATCAAATAGCCACAGTTCCGTTCTCTATCTTGACCAGCGTTTTGAGTTAAACAACTAAAAAAATTTAAAGATATAAGGTTTTATAGCGTCATAATAAAATTTCTTTTTACAATACAATTAAACAATTTACAATTGAAATTTTTACAATTAAACAATAATAAATTGAAACACAATTAAATTTGCAACGAAATATGAAAACTGATAAAAAGCAACAACTATTTTTTTTCTATATCTTCATCAGCAGTTTGAATTAAATAATCAAGAAAACAAGAAGAATGCATTTTTTTATTCTAATTCATTTCATTTATTCGTGACTTGCAGAAAAATTTATTTATCACTTTTGATTTATATTATAAATTAAAATCTGCAGATGGTTTTGAATTAAATACAAAGTCTTATTTTGCAATGCTTAAATTACAAACACTGACCCCCCCGCAATGTTTTTATGTGTGTTACAAAAGAATGAGTACACATATAATAGTTAATATGATATTTAAAACAAGCATGACATGAAAATCCATTTTAATTCGAAAAAAATCATTAAGATTTTGTAAATAAATATATTTCGCTTTCATTTTTTTTTTCATTAACTAATGATTCATTCTCTTGTTTTGATTTTTTTCGAGCATGGACATTTGAGGGAAAGGATTACTTTGAATTTATTTTGAATTCCTTAAGGAAACGTTTTAAGACGTTTTGATTTTAAAGAAATGTTTTGCGAAATTCGGTTTTATTCTTAGATTATATTCTGTTATATTCTTATAATTTTCGAAAGATGATATTCAACATTTTAGGTAATCAATAATTGCTGATGTTTCGTTTTTTTTAACGGTTTTCAATATGGTATTTCCTAATAATTGTTACCACAAAACTACAGAAGTTATAATAATTAAATTATTATGCACATATTTTTTTATTGAATTTTATGGGTCGGATATCTCTATGGAAATGTTTAGGTATTTCATTAATTAGCGATATAATTTCAATTTATTTTGAATGAATTATTGAAATATATTTTCATTTTATCTATAAAACATTTAAAGAAATTATATGTATATATATGCAATTGAACTCAACTTGACGTTTCTCTTGTTTGCAGAGAAAGAATTTGTAATTGATTTTTAAGTAATTTCCTAATGTGTTTAAAAGTTTTTACATTCATTTTGTCAATAATATATTCCAAATAAAAATTTATTATTTTTATACTATTTGACAAGAATTTAATCAGTTTATTCAATAATTTAATTAAATTTAGTGTCCATAGAAATGTCTCCACCTGTAGTGAATTTTAAAAAAAGTGATGTTACGATTTCATTTCATTTATATTGACGAACTTTAAAGTAAAGATTAAGAGATAAAGAAGAATTAAAACAAAAAAGTCTACTTTTACGTACTCAGCAAGTTGTGTAATTAGAAGATAAATAAATTTGTTTATAAATCAGATCAGTGATCATGGATATGTCTCAACTCATATTATTTTCAACGTTTCCATTTAGTTTCCCTGAATAAATCTTCGTTCTAAATTAAATATTTTAGAAGAATTTAGCAAACTCATTTTGTGAATAAGAAAAACAAGATAATTTCTGATTACTATTTAGTGGCCGAATTTTAAAAGAAAATCTTCATAATATATGAAATGTTATTATTTTCATATAATTATACTAATTTTATTTGCCAGTTGTATATTAATCGCATGCTAATGGTGAATGACTAAACTGCATGTCATTGGGAAACATAAGGCCTAACAACATCTCACTGGCGAAAATAATCAATAGATTATCATGATAGCTTTGGCGATTTTTTTGGAGATTGATCAGTGTCATTCAGTTTATACATAAGAGTACTTTTCACTTAAATAACAAAAGCACATTTTATGGTGCTTTTATTCATTTTCCATTAATTTAATTTATTTTATTAATTTGCGTTTTAATATGTTTGGAATCTATCAATGTTAATTATACTTTTCAATGCGTAGTACGAAAACCGAAAATGGAGTTAAAAAATCAAAACATTACAACTTCTATAGATAAATATCTGTAACTAAAACTCCTAAAACTTAACAGTTCTTATCTAGCTCATTATTATATAGTTCTCAGTTTGTAAATTTTAAGAGTTGGAAATAATTGCTTGATAAATATTACCAAGATAATTAAATTTTAAAGAAAATAAATATATGAATCAGAAGCTCAATGAATGCTAATCACCAGTGAAAACTTAATTATCAAATTGGGGAGTTTGTTTAAAAGAAATGTTTTATTTTTTACCTCAGACAACTTAAATGTATTAATGTAGACAAATTCATTTAAAAAAATGTTATTTTTAAAAATTAATCTTTCATTTTAAAACTGTGTTATCGCTTAAGACATTTTAAATATCGTTTGGGCTGAAAATAAATTCTTGAAATCGAGAAAGTTTCAAATATTATATGTTTAATGAGCACTATTAACTTATCTAAAAACTTTTAATGGATAATGCAGAATATAGAAAATCTTTCAATACAGAAAATCTTGTTAATGCAGAAAAACCTCTTAAACAAGAATCATCAAATCCATTCGATTTTTCTTTAAAGCCTAATTTGAAATTTGTTTTCACTTTATTACAATAACAAGTAATATATAAAAAAATTAAGTCAATTCCTGCTTAGGTTAACAATTTTTTTTTTATTTTAGTTACTTTTTATTAAAAATTTACAATTAATATAAATATGTATATACATATGACAGAATTACAACATTAAGTGGCAAAACAGAGCTTGGCGACAAACTTGGTAATCATTTGGTGACAAGGCGACGAATTTGGCGACTTTAGTGACCAAATACAAATTACTGGACAATGAATTAATATTTGAAAAAAAAACTGTATTAACATCAATTTTCATCCACTACAAGTTTTAAAAAAATGTACTTGAACTTGAATGGATGAATAAAAGGTATTTTATTAACGATTGGAAATTTAAACAAGATATATATAGAGAGAGTGTGAGCTAACAGTAGGAATTGAAAAAGCATTGAATTCTTTAGTTATTGCAACATTTTTGTGTCTTTTTAATGTCATTCAGAGAATAAAGAAAAATATTACGATATTCGTTTTAGAATAAATTAGAGCATAAATTAAATAATTAAATTAATTATTCAGAATAAATTAAATAATTAAAATTTCTTAGTTTCTTTATACATGCAGTCAGAAAGAGTAATTAAAACAATTAAGACAATACAATTAATTAAAAAAGTATAAAAGCTTCAGATGTATAAAATAAATGTGGCATTTATTAAAAGCAGTCTAACCATAGTCTAGCAATAACAACTAGATAACAGTTAGTGTAAAAGTAACAACTAGGCATTTGCTGTTACGTAACCTCTTCAAATATATACAGCTGAAAATTTGAAAATTTCAACAAATAATTTATTTTGTTAGAAATATGATGATTCTTCCAAAAACGAATAGAAATTCCTTTAT
>JAPMOR010121276.1:0-13634 GCA_026543865.1 Argiope aurantia | reverse complement strand
AAAAAAAATAATAAAACATTCTTAAACAGAGTTAATTTGTGTAGGAAAAAAAATCGGAATAATACTTTTTTCCGAATAATACTTTTAATAGTAAGAAATATTATAAAGAAATTAAATAATAATGAATTAGAATGGACATTCATAATCATAAGAAAGGATATTAATATCTAAATATTCATAAAAATGTTAAACACATATTATAAATGGACTTAAGATTAGCGTCTACTGGAAACATTTTAATAAGAACCTGATGCTTTAAGGACATTATTTTGACGCAAAGGCATGAGATTCTCTTCTAAAAAAAGAAAGACAGAAATAAAAATTAATCAGAGAAAAATTGATCAAAGAAAAAAATTAAGAATACAAGAAAATAAGAAGGTTATTGTTAAAATAGAATTAATACAAATGGGAAATAGATAATTTAATATTTTTGAGAATATTTAGATATTAAAATAAAATTTTTAGAACTTTTAATTCTTAGAAATAAAAAAAAATACACTGGTGTACAAAACTTAAGCAACAGGTATGTTTTTTGCCATAACTTCACGAGAAATCATCGGAGAGACATGAAATTCAGAAATGAGATACAGCATTTTGTTCCGAAAGAATGACGAAAGCATAGTTGCGCAGAAATGAATACAATGCATACAGTATGGAATCAAACAAAAAAAGGCCTTATTGAACTCATAACATCGTTACACATGATTGTCTGTCCAAGAGGAAGAACAGCAAGCAGATGTTCCTTAGTATGGGATATGCCCTCCCCTTACTGTAATGGTTGCTTCGCATCGTCTCCCCATACTCAGCACCAGATTGTCCAACAGTTCTTGAGGTAAGAGTACCCATTCCTCAATCATAATCTGTTTATCTGTTTAAGTTGTCGGGTGTTCCCAGGAGGATGTAATCGTGCCGTATTATTCGGAAAAAAGTATTATTCCGATTTTTTTTTTCCTACACAAATTAACTCTGTTTAAGAATGTTTATTTTTTTTTTATTTTCTTCTTTTTAGTCTGAGTATAAATATTATGAAATTGAAAAACAAATATTTCAAAAGTTGATTTCTAGATAAAACATATGTAAGAAATAAATATTTAGTTAAATTAATGTGTTAGTAGATAATTAAGAGCTCAAAAATAATTAAAATATTGTAGACATTTCAAATAAACCTATCATGTGTAACGATACTATGAGTTCAATAAAGCCTTTTTTTGTTTGATTCCATACTGTATGCATTGTATTCATTTCTGCGCAACTATGTTTTCGTCATTCTTTCGGAACAAAATGCTGTATCTCATTTCTGAATTTCATGTCTCTCCGATGATTTCTCGTGAAGTTATGGCAAAAAACATACCTATTGCTTAAGGTTTGCACACCATTGTATTATTCAAAGATAATTTCTTTCAAAAATGAAATGTTACACAATTGATTAGAAAATGGAAGTAATTTTCGAGAAGTTTATCCATTTTGTTTTATTGATTTTCTCACTACGTTCCAACATCAGGTTGACGGAGTTTTAATCTTAGATAAGGCTTGAATATTTTAAAACTATAAAAGTTTGGCTTCTGTTACCAGCCAAGAAACTGGCATAAAAAATCCTATAAATGAAAGGGTTAAGGAACACGTAAGAACAACCATATAGTAACTGAAAAGAAGGTGATGCACTGATTAAAATAATTTTATTTGAACCTACTGAGCCAAGGAGAGCTGATTGCGAATTCAAAATGACATGGTAGATGAAAGAATATTCATTTATAAAACTTTTACTAGGCATTTTTTATTCTATCAAATAAAACTCGATTTCGTAAAATAAAAAAGTGCGTGAAAGTTTAAAAACTTTAAAAAATTCTTACTCTTCTGAATTCAATCCTTTATATTTATTGACAGTTTAGCTTTATTGCATTTATTATAAATGACTTAGGAACAATATGAAAAAAAAGTATTGAGTATAAATGTAGTTTAGTATAATTCCTAAAAAATGTTCCTTAAATTTTATTACTGTAGTAATTTAATTTAATCTGTCATTTTCTGAGAATAAACTGCATACATAATTGTAATAAGAAAGTTTTTTTTAACCATCTTTTTTGAATAACCAAATTGTTAATAGTTAAATTTAGTAGTTAATTTTAGTTAAATTTAGCTTAAATTTTAATGCACTGGGAATTAAAGAATAGTAATAGCACGCGAAATAAATTTAGTGGAATATAGAGTTAAACTAATTTGCGTGGTCTCCTCGAAACGTTTTGGCATATACAAAAAGTATACTGTCAAAAAACGACAAACTGTCAGTCCTTTCAGGACGTTGGTTTCAAATTAATTACATATCTACATTTGCGATGGTGAATCTGTATACCAAATCGTTTTCATCTAGCTCTCTTCATTTTTTATTTATGTTGTTAATTGGTGTATTTACAGCCGGACAGACTGAGTTCTTCTGATGGATTTCTTTCAAAATATCATAGAAATCTACAAGTCTGACATAAAGACCATATACCAAATTTAATTAATCTAGTTCTAAACAATCTTGAATTATCGTATTCACCGATAGACAGGGAGAAATAGTGAAAAAATTCGTTTTTGTAATTCAAGGAGATCTGAAATTTCAAGATCCCTCAAAAATGCCGAGTACAAATTTTCTGACTATTATAATCTTATCCTTCGACTAATTATATTTAAAAGAATTATATCCAGATATTTAAAAAAAAATGGGAACATAAAATATTGAAAATTTTTAATCTAAATATTGGGGAAGATAAATTTAAATTTAATGGTTTGTACTCAATCATTCATGCAGCATCATGGGGAATAAGAGCATAGATAATAAATTTATTCTTTGAAGCTTAAAATATTTATCGAAATTCCTGCAAGTACATATTCATTCGAAACATGAAGTCTCGATTTAATTAGCTAAGAAAGGACAACACTTTGTATCGTAAATGGTCTCTAGGAAACAATTTAATTTTCAAACAAAACAAAAATAAATCATAAAACAAAATATTTTTCAAACAAACGTTTACAATGGACAGCAATCACACCCTCCTGCTAGTAAATGGGAGGGTTGGGAGGAGATATTTAAAAGATCACAAAAATGGCAAGGCAGCGAAAAGAAGCAAAATTAATGGACACCCAGCCAGCTATTATGTTCCCTCTCCCATTATTACCGTGAAACATTTCTGTGACACTAATAGCTGTAACGTGGAGCTACTAAGCCGATTGACAGAAGTAAATAAAAAGAGATTCTTTTCCCTTAAAAAATATGAATGATGCCAGGCAATAACTTCCAGGGAAGGTTCCAGTAATGAATCAATTATCCTGTCAGCTTTTTTGTTCCTGGTTCAGCAGGCAAGGCTAGCGGCTGAAGTACTTTGTCAAGTTATTGATAAACGATTTGTCGCGCGCAGACAGACGATTCATTTCCTCCGAACGGCTTCGGTCTGTGAATGAAAACGATTGTGTGTACAATCGAGAGAATGTAGGAATTTCGTGAAAAAAACCCCGCCCAAATAGCAGATTGATTTAGACAATCTGTCTTAAGTATTTTTGTTTTGTGTACTATGATTCATCAAATATTAAAGGTTCCACAATTAACGATGGTTGACAATTTAACAAATATTTTGCTTTACGTTTGTTCGCATCGGTTTGGTTTCGAAAGATTTTTCTTTTTTTTGTAGTTTCTTTTATATACTGTTGATTATTATTCTTATGCAATAACCAAAGGGATCTCGAAGGATCGTATATGATATCAAAATCACATGAAAAACTTCGAGGCATGTCATGCAACTATTGTGACTATAGGCAACAAAGCTATGAGTTCACAATTTTCTCTTTTATAAGATGCGCCAAATATTACAAAAAAGAAACTAATAAGATTTAAAATTAATGCTCGTCACGTGTTCATAAATTGATTGTATCTTAATGATTAATGAATTAAAATAACAGAAAAGAATGCATTCCATTTAGTGCAAAAAATCAATTCCCAAATATTTCATAACTATGTCACAATAATAAAATTTTAAAAAAAAGGATTCAAAGAATATTTATTCAGTTCATTCAAATGAATATTTTTTAATAATGGTATAAAAATGTTCAAAATGCAAAAAGGTTGTTCAAGGTTGCAGAAAATTTTGATAATTTATCTGACAAAATTATAGTTATATTACGATGGATAATTTTTCAGATAATTATACTACATTCGTCTTCTTAATTTGTAAAATAACATTTAAGAAGGATGAAAGCAGGGATGTGGGAAACAATTTTTTTTCTTTAAATGATAATGATTGAAAAAAAAACCTTTATAACTTCTATATTTCAATATATTTAAAGTGACTTTTTAGTAGCATATCAATTAGAAACTATCTATTACTAATTTTTAAAAAAATTAAGAATTTATAAATTATAAATAATATCTAATAAAATGCACACCAAAAAATTATCACAATATTCAAGTTATTTATTTCAGGAATATACTTAGTAGATTCTTCGGAATCCTTTATTTTAAATCCAAATTTCAGTTATGCAAATCTATTCATTTCTATATAAAAAACAAATAAATGATAATTCAGATTCTAAGCGCCCGGAATTAATAGAACAACAGTAAATAATGAACTAACTGTTTATTGCATTCTGTTTATCCCGGATTCTATTAATTTTGTAACAATAATTAATGAACAAGTATTCAATTGTTATTATAAAATTACTAAATTAATTGCTTGGCATCAAAATGTAAAAAAATAGCGACATTTTAACTTTGTTTAAAATTATCATATTCATATTCAAGTTCTAAAAATTTAATATTTTTCATCCTTTCATCCTTGATAGAATATGCATCACTGACTTGATGGATTCAAAAAGGACACGGCATCGTTAAGGAATGAGAATCAAAAGAGAAATGGTTTAGGGTTCTATCTATTATGTGCGTTCTTGTACAGTAGCCGATATTGTTCTCTTAGAAGGAGTTGTATGTTGGAAATCTTTATTGTCCACCAAAAGCAGAATAAATGTAGATTAGTTTCAATTGAAATCCGTCCTGAATGAGAGAATATCTCTCTCTCCTTCTGCACATAGAATGTGGCATACAAAAAATGAGTCCTATATGTGGCATATAAAAGCTGAGTCAGACTTGCCTTGCGCGTCCCAGGTCACTTTATAAAAAGATTATGCCACGTTGCCTTTTATTTTATGTCCTTTAGTATAAGACAAATTTGATACCAGTCGCATATCCTTTTATAATGAGTTTTTTATACATGGTTACATGGCAACTAATCATATTTTTTTTATTATGCATTTTTAGTCATGGAAAATTAGACAATTTATAATATTCCTTTAGCTATAAACTAAATAGATATACGTGATCAAATGGAATTAGATCTGCTTTTACTTCACAGCGCTATTTTAGATTAAAAATCATAAGCGTTGTATTTTCGCAGTCTTTGGGAGTTTATCTTAATAAATTGTTAATGTTTAAATATCATACGCAATTCCAGATATTATATGATTATGGATTAAAAGAAAGTTAAAAATAACGAGATAAGAAATTAATTTTTTAAAAAATTACATACTTTGTAAAGAATATAAAATCAGTGTAAACTTTAAATTCAAATTCAGCCGGGGTTTTTTTTGCTGTTGTTCAAATGCGAATTATGAAGATATCACTTGACTTCTGAGCTCAATAATGTATGGTGAAAATAATATTAATCCTTAGTTGCCCATCTCTCAGATGTAATATAAAATATAAACATTTAAATCCAGAAAACACCTGTTTCGTTCACTTTACGAAACCAAGACATCAACATTAAAAAGTACTTCATAAGCATTATGCTTAACCGCAGAGCAGAGTTTCGAGACAAATAATTTCCAATACCCATTTCTGTAAAACCAATATTTTCATTCCTGATTCTAATATCAAAACTTGATATAAAAGACCACAGAACTATCCGGGATAACACGCCATATATCATCGGGAAAATTTCTCTTTTTGATTCGGGGCACTCAAAGTAATTTCCAGGAGAGATTGGGATGGCGGAGGGTTTATAGCTAGCGTTCGATATTTCGATAGACAGACGTTTAGCAGACATTTCTCCACCGTCCACAATTTGGTTACAAAGCATTCGATTTCGGATAATGGTTTGCCATAATGCTTAAATCCTTCTGGAACTGAGGTAAAGCCTCTCTACAAAAATGCAGAATTTTTGTCACCGCTTTTGTGGTAGAGTAAGTGCCTTAAATTATAATGTATTGCATCCTATTTCCTGT
This sequence comes from Argiope aurantia, assembly GCA_026543865.1. Taxonomy (NCBI): domain Eukaryota; kingdom Metazoa; phylum Arthropoda; class Arachnida; order Araneae; family Araneidae; genus Argiope; species Argiope aurantia. The sequence goes on along the minus strand of JAPMOR010121276.1, from coordinate 7,385 downwards.
CGGATTTGAGAGGATTATGGTGAAAAATTTGCTTTTTTTTTCTTTTTAGAAAAAAAGATGAGTTTTGGAATAGAATGTAAAGACCGCAAATGTCGGAAGGTTTCAAGATAATTCTTAAGGGAAAATAATCTTGAACTAAAGAGTAATTTGGTTGTTTAGTTCGATTATTTTTTATAATACATATAATACATACTGGAGTGTTATTTTAGGCTATAGCACATCATATGTGATCTCTTTCTGAAATAACAAGGGAATCTGAACGGAATTTTCACTCTCCCTATTACCAAATAGTATCTAATATGAGGAGTTCATTTGACGCAAGGAAACAAGTAGAATGAATAGTATTTTTTCGTATATTATTTCAGTTAAACTAAACTTCCGGCTTAATTCTCTATGAGAGACTATTGGTTTCCCGTTATGCTGAATATGTTAAATAATTTCTAATAATTACTATGTTATAAATTTAGTGCCTGAAAGGAGTTTCACAAAGATTTTTAGCAGTGTTATTTTTTTAACACTTCCATTTCACTAAAAATTAATCATGGAAAAAGAAAATATTTTACTGATTCCAAAGATCTTAAAAATTATTGATAATATTCTATTGTCATTTTATATTTATTGAAAAATACTTTAATTAAAAAAAATTATGGAAGATATAGATACAATTAAAAAAACTTAAAAAAACTGAACTAAGAAAAAAATTAAAGAATATGAAAGAATGAATTATATTTTCTATTCTACATTATGAAACGTACTATGAATTTACTTTTCTAAGTTTCTGGTTCAAGTTTTACATCGAAAGAAATCTTTGATTTATAATTTTTAAATTTTTTTCACCATTTTGTTGCTTGGTCTTCGGTTTTTGTGAGATATTTCATTCATATGACAAATTTGTCACAAATCCGAAAGCAAAAGATATGAAGTAAGAATTTTCTTAAATAGAATCATTAGTTTAAAACTGTTTTTTTTAATGGTCAAAAATCATGTAAACCATAATTATAATTATCAAATAAATGAAAGAGTTTTTTCGTCGCTGGTATCATATAAAATTAATAGATCTTTGCAAAAATTTTCAGATGTTTTTCAAATAAAAATAATCCTTCCGGAAATTATTTATCTACGATATTGAACATTCTGGTACATCGAATTTCCACCTTTTGATTAAGTAACGCACGTCCATAACAATACAGGATATGATGAACAAATATTCATGTAAATAGCAATCTAAGGAGTTTCACTTACTAAACTGAATTGAATTCGAACTTCAGTAATTAGTTTTGACACAGTATTTCAATTGCATTAAATAGAAACGCATGCTAGGTTGTAATAATCTAAATGATATATCAATGTCCTGCAGACATCGTTATCAAGTGTTATGACTAGTGAACGTGCTGCATCAATTGTGTAAAAGGGAGGTGTCTTCCAGGCTATCGTCCTCCCCCCCCCCTCCAGCTTTTGGTAACAGTGACATTGCGTTGTCTGGTAATATATCTTTTATGCAATCACCCTTCACCAAGAGGCAAACGAAATTATAGATTATAGAAATTATAGAAATGAGTTGATTACCCTTTTAAGAATGTTGAGCTGAAATCAACATATATATGCAAGAGAGGCCTTATTCTATGATTAGCTGATGTTGCAGGATTATGCTATAACTGATTATTTATCAAGATTATCAGTGCAGAGTTCAACATGCAACGTAAAAGTATGTGACTTTTTAACATAAAATAATTTTAAAAAAATGATACTTGGAATTACATTTTAAATAATTCAAAGCAACATTTATGTATTATGGATGGAAAATTTATTTTTAATTTTATTTATTTATTTTTAATAGTATTTCCTTTTATCAAAAAATACTAATTTCTTACTGCTTTTAGTTACAGATTTCACAGGCAGTTAAGGATTTTGCCCTGCAGGATATCCAAAACTCTCTCTTTGCTTCGAATTGAGAACATATTTAAAAAGTCAACAATTCACAAAGAATCATATTGATTTTCAAAGATTTAGAATTTTAATTATTTATTGTTTGACTTATTAGGCCTTTTTTTTATTTAAACTCCTACTATTTTTGTGCACCTAAAGCAATTTTACTAATCATCTGATAAAAGAATATAAGTTAAGAACAATACTTAGCATGTAAATATTAATCAGGAACTTATATCTTCATTAGCGTTATTAGAGCTTTAGGAATCCTGTCAATTGTTACGAAGCTCATGTTGCACTGCAGCATCATCTAAATTGATATGTCAATTCCGTTATCACGTGTAAGGGTCAACACGCATGCCGTTGCAAATATGCAAAGCTAGACTGTTGAAACCCCTCCCCTTTAATGACATTGATGTGTCGGTATCTGGCAGTGGAGTATGAGCATCCATCGCTAGTAGATAAACGAAATTATTTGAGCTCCTTCGTCTCTTCACATGTGATTAGTTGCCGTCAAAATACATACCAGAGGAGAGTCTTTACTCAGTATTTCATTAAAGAAATATAATTATTCAGATTCTGATCCTTTAGCAAGATCGTCATTTTTAGACTTGAAACGCAAACTAATCTTCACAATTGCATTGCGAATGATTTAATGTAAGTTGTTTCAAATTACGAGTCTTGAGACGAAATTGATGTTGCACAAATGAGTTATGAAATCTCAAAAACTTTGCAAATATACATATCTATGAACTTGTTTGGTTGTTAGGTGAAATATTTAAGAAAGCAGTTTTCAATTTATATAATGTAATAATTTTTACAATAAAATTTTTTCAGTAACATATTATTTTATTTCCATTCATTTCTTTCTTAGTTTTTTTTTTCATATGCCGGGTGCGGCATAAATTCGTGCAAGCTTCAAAAAATCATAATAAAAAAATTACGGATTGCGGGAATATGTTCAGAGAGCCTTGGATTTCGTTATTTCCACTTAAAAAATGAATTTAAAAATGACCGATGGATGGCGCTCACACGGCATACCCAGATGGTTTATGCAAATCAGGAAAACAGAGCACAGTAACATTATAGTACATTTTATTTTAAAGCGAAAGATGCTCATCATGACCACCATCACAAGGTATTACGCAAGTGAAGCGCGTAACTACGCCTATTACAGCTGCGTGTAACATGTCGGCATCGATGCCACTAACAACCAATTGTATGGCATCTTTCAGTTCCATCAAAACGGCAGGAGAGCCCCGGTAGACACGAGAATTCAGGTATCCCCACAATCAAAAGTCCGCTGGGGAAAGATCTGGTGATCGTGAGGGCCACTCATTCTTACTTCCTCTGCTTAATACTCTGTCCTCAGTGAATGTGTTTAGGAGGAACGTCTTAACGGAACTAACAACGTGGAGGAGGGGGCACCATCCTGCATGAATGTGACGGAATATAACGCACGCCTTTGCTGCAAAGCAGGCATAACGTGGTCTCGTAAAAGCCCAATATAGCGTTCTGCAGTGACGGAACATGCTTTACAACCGGATACAGGACAACGCTCTTCAAAATAGAAAGGGCCTAGAATGAAGGACGCAGTGAAACCGCACCCAACAGTCACATGTGGAGAATGTAGTGGTTTCGTCGTGTACGCACAAGGATTTGATGCTGCCCATATATGACTGTTTTGAGTATTGATTTCACCATACAGTGAAAAGTGGGCTTCATCTGTCCACATGATGTTCAGTAACCATTGTAGGTCACGTTCCATTTGTGCGAGCACCCACGTTGTAAAGGCTTGTCTGTTCTCGCAATCTGCTGGTAACAATTGGTGAAATGCCTCTATCTTGTATGGATGCAGCTTCAAGACTTCGTACAGAAAACGTCAGATCGACCTTTAAGGAGTTCCTATTATTTTACCTGCTTCACGTGCACTGCAACTTTCCGTTGAAGTCTCAGCTGCTACATTTCTCATGACCTTTTGGACAACAGTACGCGGTCAGAGCTAACGGATGGTCTGCCACTTCGTGGACGATCCTGTAATCATCCCGTTTCCTCAAAACGGCGAACTAAATTCAATATCCCATTCAATGAAATTGGATTTTTCTTCGCCTTAATTCATTTCACCGTCCGTAACTGTCGCAATGCTTTAGTCGCGGATTCACCGTTCTTATAGAACAGTTTCACCACCAATGCTCGATCCGGTAACAATAGCATGCTATTGGCGTCGAATGACGGATCCATTTCCAGCCTTGTGTTTTATAGCTATACTGATTTGCATAACCGTCTCGGTATGACATATGAGCCTCATCAAACGGTCATCTTTTAAATACATTTTTTAATGGAAATAACGAAATCCAAATGCTCTCTGAACATATTCCTGCAAACAGCAATTTTTTTTAAAGCATTACTTTTTTTGTTATAATTTTTTGAAGATTGCACGAATTTATGCCGCACCCGGTATATTAAGACTATAATAATGGAAGGAACTTTAAGAGACATGCGGAAACATATTTTTCCGATATAATACTTGAATGAATTAAATAAACAAAAAGGAGGCACCAGATTACCACAGCATAGGCATACTGGAATATAAATTTATAGTTGTACAGCAGTATTTTAGTTTAGTTATATTACCATCCCTTTTTTAAAGCAACACTAGGGCTATTTTTGTGACGTGCCTCGTAACTTTGAGCCTTGATCAGACGACAAGGATGACACCTGATCTCCCTCTCCAAACTTCCATGTCACACCAACGGGATTGGCACCAATGGATTTAACGTGCACCAGTGCAGCTTACACAGCAGTTGTTCGGGTGAGTCAGGTCTCGAACTGGATACCCTATCACTCCGAAGCCAAGACCGTACCATCAGGCCACCACGTCCGTGAGCGACAAGCATGTTGCTTAAATAATATATCACATCGCACCAAATAGAAAACATTATATGAGAAATACAATAGCATGCAGGACGAAGTATCAGTAAAACACCTAGAATATTTAAAAGTGTTCAAAGGACTTGCTGTGGAATGCTATACACTTCTGGCAGGCTATTATTCATATTGCTTATTATTCTGTTATTGATAATTTATGTTTTGTTATGCTTATGTTATGCATTTTATGTATTATATACTATTTTTGTTACATTATTTGAACAAGATCTTGAATAAGAATTTAAGGGTTTCAAATTCGAATCATATTCTGTTTAACTCTATCAATAGTGAAACGCCCTAAACTCGCATTTAACGTTAACACAGCGAACACCTAAGATGCCGTGATAATCTTCCTCTTTTGTTTACATAAGATTGATTTAATACCCGTGGTTTTTGCTGTATTCGTTAGAGTAGTTCTTCAAGATGAGTTCAAAGGATAAGGCGGTTTCTTGAGAACTCTCCTAGAATGTCCGAGGATACATTTATACTTTATATCTACAACTAACTGGGTTCTTTTTTGTATATTAAACCCTTAAGAACAAGGCTTTATTTCAGTTTTTGAGAAGTGGGATAGGAAAATTAATTTTGCTTGAAAGAGAAACTCGGACTTTCCAACATATTGAACAGTACATACTCGAATGGTTCTAGGAAGGAGAGGGTTAAAAATTTACATGTTGCTTTATATGCTAATTTTATATCCATACTTAAAAATCATCTATTTTTAGAATGATTACCTGACACTTGAATTCGTGTAAAAAATTCTGGTCATAATTGAAAAAAAAATCGTTTTTTTTGGGGGGGGGGAGTGAAAAGGAAAGGAAGAATAGCCGTATTAAAAGGATCAGCTGTATTTTTCTTTTATATCATTGTGATATATTTAATTTCTTATGCTTTTCATAATCAGACAAACATATTTCATTTGCCAATACTCAGTCATTGATTCCATTTAATGAAGAATATTTGAAAGTGTCCGAAAAATATGTACATCATGTTTATACAAAATCCCGATCACGCAAATTAATGAACCCTAAACCAAAGCTGAATAGGAAAATGATAGGTCACTACAAAGCATCACATTCTGTAGTAAAGTACCACCCCCAACAACAACAACACTAAAATCAGACCATTCTAGGGCAAAACCGAGAATCGGCTGGCAGCTCATTCATATACACGTTTCTTGGGAAGCTCAAATAGTTATCAAATAGCGCATCATGGCAAGAATTAATGTTTAAAAACATTCATGCTGATACCTCACTATGTGAAATTTAATTTTAAATGCCTTCTGTTTCAGAATTAGCGACAGTTCAAAATTACGAGATCTAACTACCTGAAAAATAACATCAGTATTGCATCAAAATGGAGCTTAAAATATAATTGAACAATCTAAATTCATTCTATTTAACTAAACCAATAATTTTGAAAAGCAAGTTCAAAAGTGTTGGTGATTTTTTTTTAATCTGTTAAATTTTTGTGTGAATTCTTTACATCTGAAAAAAATCACAAAGAAAATATTAAATTATAATTAAAATGGCCCAATTATGATTAAATTTATTTTATGAATTTAAAAAATAAATTATTGAAAATTTGTTTTTTCAATTAATTGAGCAATTTGAAAGTATATTAAAATGAAAACTAGCCTCAATTAAGGCAACAGTTGTAAATTGTGGGCTGTGAAATTGAAATTTTTTGCGCTCTAGTAAATTTTTGGAAAAAGGAGCATCAAATGCAACCTTACATTTTGCTTTTATATTATAGACTCTTCTTTTTTAAACAGATCGACCACTTTTTTGAAAGTTAGTAAAAAATGAAACTCATATGTGAAACTATGAATATTACTAAAATTTTATTATAATTTGAGAATTAAACTAATATATTTTGGTATAATATTCATATCCTAAATATATAAAAATGCCTTTAGTTCTTAAAAGACCTATTAAAATTAATTAGAAACTTTCAAAAATTACTTATCCCATTAAAATAACCCATATAATAATGGCTCTGGAAGGATTAAATAATTAACTTATTACTTTTTACTGGAAATAACACATCAATTCTACTGATTTTACTATTTTATTTAAATATCCGAATCATACATATAAATTGCAAACACAGATTGAATAGATGGGTCTGAAGGCCTAAAGGTAATATTTAAAATATCGTAATAACTGCAAGACAAAGAAAGAAATAAAATAAATGGACACCCAGCGAGACTATAACATTCACTCTCATGTTATTACCGTAAAACATTTCTTTGACAACATTAATATCTGTAACATGAGTTACTAAACCGACTGACAAAAATAATAATAAAAAAAAAGGGTTTTCTCTTTCCTTAAAAATATGAATGATGCATTTTAGAAATTTTCAAGGAATCTTCCAGTAATGAATAAATTACATTGTTAGTTTTTTTTTCCGTATTCATCAGACTAGACAAGAGGCTGAAGTATTTTATCAAATTAATGAGTTTTCATTTTTTCGAATGATTTCTGATTGAAAATCGAAATGAATGTCTACCGAGAGTAATTAGGAAT
>JAPMOR010121272.1:0-15318 GCA_026543865.1 Argiope aurantia | reverse complement strand
CCAAATCGAAGATCTTTAGTACTTTTAACTTCCCCAATATTGCCAGTTATACCTCTTTCAACAAGAAACGGAGAGACAGAATGAAATGCATCATTAGTAGCAGATGATCTTTTGATAATGAAAAAGGTTGGAAAATTAGGTACTGTTGGAGAGGTAGAAACATTTTGTTGCGCACTGAAGGGAGCTTTGTTTTTTTTACCCATGCACAAAAGGTCATGAGATTTGGGTCCCGACGGCACCGCCCACCAGGGATGGCAATTACCGGCCCTGAGAACTACAGCCTCGGCACTTACCATGGTGCTAGTTAAGACCTATACGCTCAGAGACACCTCCAGGAACGTTGACCACCCTTAACGCCAAGCCCCAGAGAATGGCCCTTTCGCTTGATCCCTAGCAAACTAACCAAATTGTTAGGTTACCAGCCGAATTGATGCACTGGGGACCACAGTGTACCACCCGTCTAAAGGGTTGCCACTCACGGCCAACACGTGGGGGTTTTTGACTGTCCACGAGAAGCAAGAAGCAAACAGAGCGGCGACAACTTCTCATGGAGAGCTCCCTCGCTTGCCGTTGGGGCATGGAAAGACCAAGCAAAAAGCAGAAGGCGTAGAGGAGAGTAAGCATGAAGGGAGTAAAGATCCCTGGGTATCTTGGGATTGGGACACCCGTACTCACCTATAGTAGGTGAGCCCCTGAGGGGCAAGTGGAGGTGGGAGATGTGATGCTGGTTGGTTACGACAACAAGAAGAGACTAGATTGGCCGATGGGACTAGTAACAGAAGTCTTTCCAGGAAAGGGCAATTCTGTTAGGGTTGTAAAAGTAAAAACTACTAAGGGAGAATTGATACGTCCTGTTAAACGATTGTATTCTCTAGAACTTAACAGTGATAGCAAAATTTATAATAGTGAACTGTTTAAAAATATAAAAAATAATCACTCAAAAATTAGTAATTGGAATAACCATAAAGAGAATGCAAATTTAAGAAAATCGAAGGAAAAACCTGCACTGAAATAGTCAAAACTAAATGTGGTAGAAATATTATAAAATCTAAACGTTATAATGATTAATGTTGCACTTTTCATTATTAACTAAAATTAATGTGGTAAAATTATTTTGATTTTGTTATATTTATGCAAAATTCAAAGGTGGGAGTGTCGCAATTTCAACAAATATTAATATTATTAGCACGAAGCCTAACTTAAAATATATATTTAAGCTAAATTAATTTTAAGAAGTTTAAAATATTTATGAAACAACTGAACTTAGCATTGAAATAAATTTTGTAACGGAAAAGATTTTATAGTTTATGTATCTGGCAATAGTTTAATGGAAAATAAAGAAGTTTGAATGTCAAGAATTCGTGGTTGTAGTATTATTTTAACTAATCTGTTTCATCTTAAATGGACAAAACAACCGTCGCGCCATCTGTATGAAAAACGAGTTTTTGTGTAAACAGTCAGTTGAGCGCGAGCAGCCGGAAAGAGATGTATGTACCATCGGCTCTCGTCAAATTATTTAGTGTGGATTAAAAGTGAATTACAGTCCGCTAAATGAGCATTTATTTATTGAGTTTGAGTTCTTTTCATGAGCATCGACGACATGTGGACCGTCGAGCCGGAGTGAAACAGTTTCGATTCACCATCAAGTTTCGTTTCTGGAGTTACTGAGATATCTTGTGGAAAAAAATTCTTCATATGAGGTAGGATTGTTTTGTTTTCTTTATTGACTGTGCCGTATTTCAAAATGTTTAAGACTTATAGAAAGGCTGATTTAAAGCTTATTGCTAAAGAACTTGGTTTGAACATAAGTGATGAAATGACAGTTTTAGAACTAATTGATATGATTAAAAAAAGTGACAAATTTAAAACTGAACCTGAAACTGTAAGTGATCTTACAAATTTGATTGTTGAGGAGCGCAAGGCAGAAGATGTAAAAGAATTAGCAGTTGAGAAATTAAAATTAGAAAAAGCAAAAACTGAGCTTGAAATAGCGCGAATTCGTGTCGAGGCAAAAGAAAATAATGCAAAATCATTTGAGCCTAATGATTTCTTAGACTCATTAGTAAAGAGTATTAGAACTCTAACAATTAAAGTACCAAGCAAACCTGAAAATTGGGGTTTCTTTTTTTCATCTTTAGAGCGAGCATTTATGGTAAAGAGTGTACCAGAGAAATATAAATTTGAAATTCTTCTTAACCTGCTAGGTGAAAGATCGTCTAATATAATCACATACATAGATGATGATGATCTAAATAAATATGAGAAAATTAAAGAAATTGTGCTGACAGAGTTTCAGCCTACAGCTCAGTCCTGTCTAGAGAATTTCAGAATGACTACGCGGCATTTAAATGAGACCTATGTTCGCTTCCCGTTTAACCACAAGCTGGGATTGGATTGGATTGGATTGTAGATTTTATTGGCACAAGAGCCAGAAAAGGCCATACTGCGCCATGCATATGGTCAAAAAGAGACAAAAGTATGAAAATTCAAACAGCGTTCAGTAAAAAACGAATCAAAAATTTAATGATAAAATTCTGGATCAATTCAATGATGCGTCAAGCAAATACGGAGATTTAGATAAAATGGTAAAAGCCAATAGTTTTTAAAAATTTAAAAATGTTTTCGTGAGGATTTTCTCCCAAAAGCGTTCGCATGTTCAGTGACAAGGAGTTAAAAAAATGCAAACGGTGAAAATTAAAATCAGGACATTCTATTAAAATATGAATAACTGTTAAAATTACTCGACATTTGGAGCAAAAAGGAGCTCGATCGCCCAAAAAAAGATATTTATGCGTTAAGCGAGTGTGACCAATGCGGAGTCTAGTCAGTTTGACATCGAGCTCACGCATTGGGAGACAAGGCCATGATTTAAGAGAGGGTTTTATACAGTACAATTTATTATTTTTCTGTTGGCTCCACGATTTTTCCCATAGTGAATAAACATGTTTTGTGAAAACATTCTTCGCATCTGAGAAAGGTATTTCACGTTGAATGAACAAGGTGGCTGTTTTTGCAGCATTGTCCGCCAGTTCATTTCCCGTTATACCAACATGACCTGGAATCCAGCAAAATAAAATTTCATAACCTCTATTTTGAAGTGTTTTTAAAAGGCATAAGATTTCCAAGGCAATGGGATGAATTCGAATGCGAAAATGAGAAAGTGTTTCTAAGGAACTCATGCTGTCGGTATAAATACAAAAATTACGTTCGGATAAGAGAGAAACTTTCTGTAAAGCATAAAAAATTGCCATCAACTCAGCAGATAAAACAGAAAAGGATGCATACAGAGTGTAACCCAGTGTTTCCGTGTGGAAAACAATACCACAACCAACATGGTCGTCCGTCTTGGAACCATCCGTAAAAATAGGCAAATACGTTGAATACTGACAGCGATGAGAACTAAAAAGTTTTTGGAAAATAACAGGGGCCGTTGTTGACTTTTCAAAACCATGAAAAGGGTTTATAAAGGAAAACCGAGGGATATCCCAAGGAGGAAATGCAAATAAATCAAGTGTCTGAATATTCATATCACGGAGTTCCGAATCATTCAAGATTAATTTAACTCTTTCACAAAATGGAAGAATGTTAGAAGGTCGAGCCGTGTATAATCTGCGAAGGCAACTAGGAAGTATCAAGGAGTGCATGGGGTGTTTCGGGACAGAAATCGCTCGGAGGTAATAGTGTACAGATATTTTTTGGCGCCGTAAATTTAATGGTAATTGGTGAGAGACAACGTAAAGACTTTCCACTGGTGAGGTCCGAAATGCACCTGAACAAATTCTTAAAGCAGAATGGTGTATGGTATCCAGTCTACGTAAAACAGAAGACCTTGCAGAACCATATACCATACAACCATAATCCATGCGTGCAAGAATAACCGATTCATAGATTCGAAGCAAAGATGTTCTGTCTGCTCCCCAAGAGGTTCTTGAAAGTACTTTGAGAATATTCAATAATCTGCCACACTTCTTCCGCAGATGTAAGACATGTGGAAGGAAAGTGAGCTTGCGATCAAATATTACTCCCAAATATTTTATTTCATTAACCATAGGTATTAAAGTATTTTGGATATGGATTATAGGATCCAAATGGATTCCACGCTTCCTGCAAAAATGCACATATCGACTTTTCTCAGGTGAAATCGCATGCCCGTTTTCCTCGCACCAATCTACCAGTTTGTTAACTGCAACTTGCAGTTGGCGCTCTATTAAGCTCATATTGCTCCCCTGGCAAGATATCTGAAGGTCATCCACATATAATGTACCTTGGATAGATGGTGGTAAAACGTTAAGAATCTGACTAAAATGGACAATAAAAAGTGTAACACTGAGGATGCTTCCCTGTGGAACACCCTCAGCTTGAATAAAAGGATTAGAATATAAATTACCAACCCGGACACGAAATGTGCGCAATGATAAGAAGTGTTTTAAAAACATGGGCAAGTTTCCTTTAAAGCCAAAATTTGCAAGTGTTGAGAGAATACCAAACCTCCAGGCACGATCATATGCCTTTTCTAAATCGAAGAAGACAGAAACCAGATGGTTTCGGCAAACAAATGCATTGCGAATTTCAGTTTCGAGTAAGACAATATTATCAAAAGTCGCTCGTCCTCTGCGAAAACCACTCTGCAGCAGTGGTATGGATGCTTTTTTCTCTAATTCGTATATCAGACGGGCATTAACCATGCGTTCAAGCGTCTTACATAGACAACTTGTGAGCGCAAAAGGCCTATAGTGCAGAGGGTTAGAGGAGTCCTTGCCGGGTTTCAGGATTGGAATCACAACAGCTTCATGCCATTGTGATGGGAACTTCTGTTCAATCCAAATGCGATTAAATAGAAACAACAGATTGGAAAGAGAAGTGGTACACAAATGGCGAAGCATGCTATAAGTGATTCCATCAGGACCAGGACTGGTATCATGAGCCTTCGTTAAAACTGTCAGTAGTTCGTGCAACCTAAATTCTGTATTGTAAGGAAGCGATTTTCGAGTGAAGAAACACAAAGACTTGCGTTCTGCACGTTTCTTAATCGCTATAAATGAAGGCTTATACGAATTAGTCGCTGATACTTGTGCAAATGAATGTCCAAGAGTATTCGCGATATCTAAAGGAGAAGATACCAATCCGTTTTCAGTCTTCAGAACAGGAATGGAAAATTCTTGGTAAATTCCATTCGCTGCCTTGACCTTCCTCCAGAGTATTTTCGGAGAAGTAAAGGCTGTGATAGAAGAGATGAACCTAATCCAGGGCTCTTTCTGACTTTGCCTACGGGCACGACGAGCATTGGCTCTGGCACGTTTGAAAGCAAGTAAATTCTCTGTTGTGGGATATCTGCGGAAAATATTCCACCGCTTTTTTTGCTCTCGGTGACTGTCGCGGCAAGCCTCATTCCACCACGGTCTCGGGAATTTCCTCAAACGTGGGGAGCTGTTGGGGATGGTATTGTTCGCAGCGTCAATTAAACAGTCAACTACATTTTGTACTGCCTCTGTAATATCAATTGTTCTGACCATATTTTCTGAAATCACTGCCTGTTGCATGAAAGCAGTCCAATCAGCCCGCTGAAATAGGAAACGCGGGGGACAAGAAGTCACGCCGCCTCTATCAGCATAGGAAACCATTAAGGGAAAGTGATCACTATCATAGAGATCAGACCCAACTGCTTGTAAGGGAGTTTGTAAATTTAAATGAGAACTCGGGTAGAGGTTAGAAGTTAAGATGCAAACACCACCAGAAGGATTATTTCCAGTGTTAGCATCTTTCCGAGCACAGTTATAGCCACGGATTTTCACAGCGATGTCATGTTTCAGGAACGTTTCCTGAAAAGCAAAACAAGCAGGATGGAGCTGATTAATTATATGCTTTATGCCAACAACTTTGGACCGAAGACCACGACAGTTCCAAGAAATGAAAGTGCCCATTAAGTAACAGAAGAATTCAGTTTATTAGAGCTACTGTTATGAAGAGTTGGCGAAACATCGCAACTCATTTGTAATTCATCCTCCTCGTCAGAAGGATGGAGGGAAATGGAATCGGGACTTTTGGGTTTGCCAAAAATGGACGTTAAGTCCTTATTAACATTACCTTGTGTCGCAAGTCCCAAAGCGACAGAATTTTGTGTAGTCGATTTTTTCAACTTTGATCTGATATCTTTTGCTGAGGTTCCTCGTTTCGAAAGCTTAAGTTTTAGTGATTTCTGAGAGTTTGAAATCATTTTAGGTTTGGCCGGTTTGCTAGTCACAGGAGTCGTGTTTGTCTCATTTTCAATTTCAGAATCGGATGACTTTTCAGAATTTTTTGGTTGGGGAGCATATTTTGCACAATTTGTGCAGGAACAATTTACACAGAAGGTTGTTTTAACTACGGAAGCATAGCTCAATCCAGGTTTTGGTGTCAAATTTAGAACTTTTTTCCGAGCCTCAAGATAGCTAATGTCTTCTTTAAATTTAATAGAGGTAATTTGTTTTTCAACTTTCCATCGTTCACAGGACCGAGAGAAAGATGCATGATTCTCACCGCAGTTCACACATTTTTCTTCAGCGTTACATTGCTGGCTGTCGTGGCCTTTTGCAGCACAGAGGGCGCATGTTAATGTCCCGCGGCAGTTAGCCCTGGAGTGGCCAAAACGCTGGCATTGAAAACATCTTAAAGGATTGGGGATGTACTGGCGTACAGGCAATTTTATATATCCTGCATAAAGGTATTCAGGTATTTTTGGTCTATGGAAGGTAATTACGTAATGTTTGGTGGGTAGGAGTTGTCCATCCCGCCGAATGGTGATCTGGCGTACATGAGTTACTCCTTGAGGTTTCAGTTCCTCGGAGATCTCTTCTAGAGGAACGTTAAATAATTCCCCACACGTTATTACTCCTTTGGAGAAATTTAGGGATGCGTGAGAGCTGACAGTAACGGGAAAGTTGGCTATGGCTTTAAGTTTCATAACTTGCTGCGCTTGCTTTTTGGAAGTTACTTCTACCAGCAAGTCACCAGAACGCATCTTCCGGATAGAAGATACCTCACCAATGGTTGCTGTAATGGCTTTCTGTACGAGGAATGGTGAAATAGAATTAAAGGAATCATTCTTTTCAGAAACACGTTTTATAATAAAGTAACGGTCAAAATGTGTAAGATTACTTTTGAGATTGAGTTCTTTGTGATGCCCACTGAAGGGAGATTTTCGGGAGGAGCCCATGCGATATTGAAAAAAATTCAGGTCCGACGGCACCGCCCACCACGGAGCCCAACAAGTTAAGGCAGCCACCGGCTCTGGCCATTCCCAGCCTCGGCACTTACCTTAGTGCTGGCCGGAACCTATACGCTCGGAGTCACCCCCGGGGACAGTGACCACCCTTAACGCCAAGCCCAAGGAGTGACCCCTTTGCTTGATCCCTAGCAGACTAGTGACTCAGGTTGCTAGCTACCGGCCGATTGATACACCGGGGACCACAGTGCACCGCCCGTCTAATGGGTCGCCACGCACGGCAAACACGTGGGGGTATTTGCTGTCCATGAGAAGCAGGAAGCAAACAGAGCGGCGACAGCTTCTCATGGAGAGCTCCCTCGCCTACCCTCGAGGGAAAGAAAAAAAAGGTGATAGCAGAAGGCACAGAGGAGAGTAAAATTAAAGGGAGTAAAGATCCCTGGGTACCTCGGGATTGGGACACCCGTACTCACCTATAGTAGGTGAGCCCCTGAGGGGAACCACAAGCTGGGAATATTACTTAAAGTTAAGGAATGTGTCAGATTACAAAACATTAAATCAGCTTATAATTTCTAATAAACTTTTCCAAACTTTGGGTAGAGAAACCTCTTCACATATAAGTATAAAACAGGCAGATACCTGGTTTGATCCAATCACGTTCGGAAAGGAAATTGATTTATATTTGTCATCTCGGGGAAAATCCCTATCAAAGAGTGTTCCTCATAACAAAAATTATAAGTTGAAAAATGTATCAAAGACCTTTTTATTCGATGTAAAAAGTTTAAAATGTATTCTGTGTAATGATTCTCATGCACTTTATATGTGTTTTAATTATAAAAAATTACCTGTTGATGAGAAAGTACAATTTGTAAAAGATAATGATTTGTGCTTTGATTGCCTTGGCAAACATAAAGTGAATAATTGCAAATCAAAGTATTCTTGTGCTAAATGCAATAAAAGGCATCATATTAGTTTACATTTCACCCGAGATCAGAATTCTTTTGGACAATTAAAAGAAAAAGATGAAACCTTTTCTTCGAATACGGTATCAATTAAAAAGCAAAGTGAAAATAGAAACCTGTTACCCTCCCCTCTCTCCCCATTAGCTTCTACATTCATACCGGCAGAGAGCAATGACTCGAACACTGGCGCCAACGTCTTTTCAGCAACGAGTAGTTGTGTCTCTACTAAAAACAAAACGGTTCTCCTGAGTACAGTGTTTGGTTATTTATGCGATTCCTATGGAAATGAATGTGAAGTACGGATTTTAATGGATTCTGGCTCAATGTCTCACTTTATTAGCAAAGAATGTGCAGATTGGTTTCAATTGAGAAGAAATAAAATAAATATCGTGGTGTCTGGGTTAAATGACTCAGCGATTTCCGTTCGATCTCAAGTATCCACTACTTTGTGTAACAAGATCCGAACCTTTGAGACTGAATTAAATTTATTAGTTATTCCGAGAATTACGGATCTTACTCCATCAAAGCGAGTAGATGAATGCGTAGGAAGATTAGATAATATTAATTTAGCTGATGAGCATTTTTATTTTCCACAAAGAGTTGATTTATTAATTGGAGCGGAAGCCTTTTTTGAGCTGTTGAAACAAGGGCAAATATGTCCATCAAATTCCAATCTAATCTTACAAAATTCTGTTTTCGGTTATCTAGTGAGTGGGAGTATTTTTAACAAGGAAGAAAATAAAATGCATTGCGGGTTAGTCAAAGAAAGTGTTGATTTAGAAAATATTTTAAGAAGTTTTGGGGAAATTGAAAATGTTGAAATGGAATTAATTGAGAGTCAAAAAAAAATAATTTGTGAAGAAAATTTCAAAAATAACTTTTCGAGAAATTCGGAAGGACAATATATTGTAGAAATGCCCTTAAAGGAAGATCCTAAGTGTTTAGGAAAATCTAAAGAGTTTGCGCTGAAAAAATTAAACTTGTTGTGGCAACGTCTAATTAAGGATCCAAATTATTTGTCCCTATACAGAGATTTTTTACGTGAATATTTAGAGTTAGGCACATGTCAGAAATTTAGGATGAGGAGGAAGAAGCAACTTATTTTATTCCTCATTTAGTAGTTTATCGACCTGATAGGCAGTCAATAATGCTCAGAGTTGTTTTTAATGCAAGTTATCCAACTTCAAAGGGAAATTCCCTAAATTCCTGACAATATAACGGAGGAATAGTGCAAGGTGATTTATTTTCCATTATGGTTAGGTTTCGTAAATATGTCTATGCTTTCACAGCGAACATAAAGAAAATGTACCGAATGATCTTGATTCGCCCAAGTCAGAGAAAGTTACAGCGCATTCTATGGAAAGAAAATGAGAAGGAACCAGTTAAAACTTACGAACTAAATGTGACGTATGGAACGGTGAGTGCACCATTTTTAGCAACTTGTATGTTAAAACAAATAGCGATTGAAGAGCCGCCAAGGAACTTCAAAGGCAATTAATTGATATCTCTGAAAATTTCTGGCATGCAACTGCACAAATGGCATAGTAATTGTGATGAGTGGTTGGTTTTGTGGTGTTTTCTGGCGTAAAAGCCATATCTGGCCATACTGCGCCAAGCAAAAAGTTAAAAAAGAAGTCGGTTAAAATAAGAAAGTTCGAAAATGGAGACAATTCCATATAGCATGGCCAAAAGACAATGAAACCATACGTAAAACTTGAGCAGATAATAAAATACAGAAAGCAGGTGGTAATAGTTTAAAAAGAAATAAATATAAATGCATAAAACATTAAAATACAAGTTGAATGATAGGTTAGATGTTAAATACAATGGTAAAATGCGCTAAATCCGATGTAAAAACCCAATAGATCTCAAAAAGTTAAAAATATTCAGGTGGTGTTTTTCACCCACTAAGTCGTGATGAGTCAATGATGTTGAATTATAAAAGCGAATACGATAGGGGTTAAAATTTGGACACTTATTTAAAATATGCTTCACACTAAGGTCGACATGACATCGAGAACAAACCGGTGGCCTCTCTCCGAGAAGAAGATGTCGATGCGTAAACCGAATATGCCCTATGTGAAGGCGTGTCAATTTAACATCAGGGCCACATGCAAATAGAAGGCTTATTAACGTGCAGTTTATTATGGATATGTTTATCCAATGTCTCTTGCCACAAAAAGAAAATATGTTTCGCAATTGATTTTTGAATATCGCAGTAAGGTAGTTCATAATGAAAAAAGGTAGATGCAGTTTTAGCAGCGTGATCGGCCTGTTCATTTCCAACGTGACTAGGGATCTAACAAAATAAAATGTTAAAGCCCCTATGATGGAGAGTCTGCAAGAGTCCCAAGATCTTAATAGCAAGCGGATGAAAGTTAAAATGATGGAGTACTTCTAAAGAACTCATACTGTCCGTATAAATGCAAAATTGTAGTTGAGAGGCAACAGCAATCTTTTGTATAGCACAGAAAATCGCCAGCAACTCCGCAGATAAAACTGAAAATGATGCATGAATACGGAAACTGTGTATTTCGTCCCTAAAGACGACACTACATCCAACATGTCCATCCGACTTTGAGCCGTCGGTAAATATTGGAAAATAGGAGACATACTGCGAACGATGAAAATTAAAAAGTTGTTGGAAAATAATTGGAGCAGTTGTTGCTTTATTCTGAGAAACAATTGGAAAAGGAAAACTGAGGAATTTCCCAAGGTGAAAATATTTGAAAATCTATTGGCTGGACATCAGAAAACTGGAGCCCTGAATCATGAAGTACGCTTTTGATTCTCTCACAAAAGGGAAGAATGTGAGATGGGCGAGCATTGTAAACTCTTTTAAGGGAAGCAGGAATGGTCATATGAATTACAGGATGATTTTGGAGAGACTGAGCTCGAACGAAGTACTGCAGTGCAAGTTTCTTTCGGCGCAAAGACAAGGGCAGGTGGTAACATATGACGTAAAGGCTTTCGATTGGCGATGTGTGGAAGGCCACTGAACATATTCGGAGGGTGGAAGGATGCACAGTATTCAGCCGACGTAATGCAGTAAGATTGGCAGAGCTATATACAAAACACCCGTAGTCTATCCGAGATAAAATTATGGCTTGATATAGACGGGTTAAAGACGTACGAGCGGCACCCCAAGACGTACGAGAAAGTACCTTGAGGATATTCAGAGATTTCTCGCACTTTTTCCGTAGGTATATGATGTGCGAAAGGAAAGTGAGCTTCCGATCGAAAAGTATTCCCAGAAATCGTATTTCATTAACGACAGGTATTAAGTCATTGCGTATACGGACGGAGGGGTCAGGGTAAATGCCTCGCTTTCTGCAGAAATGCACGCATTTACTCTTTTCGGCAGAAAGAGTGTGCCCATTTTCATCAAACAAAGCTACCAGTTTCTTAACTGCATTTTGCAGCTGCCGTTCAATTAAGTGCATATTAGAGCCCTGGCAAGAAATCTGAAGATCGTTCACGTATAAGTTTCCTTGGACAGTCGACGGTAATTGATTTAGAATGTCGCTAAAATGCACGATAAAAAGTGTGACACTGAGAACGCTTCCTTGTGGAACGCCCTCAGCTTGGATAAAATGATCAGAATAAAATTTCCGCATGTGTACCCGAAAAGTACGAGATGATAAAAAGATTTTTATAAAAATTGGAAGGTCCCCTTTAAAACCCAAGTTAAAAAGTTTTCTAAGAATTCCAAAACGCCACGTACGATCATACGCCTTCTCTACATAAAAAAAAAAAGAAAAAAAAATGGAGACAAGATGGTTTCGCCTCACAAAAGCGTTACGAATATGGGTCTCAAGTTGGACTATATTATCAATAGTAGATCGGCCTTTGCGGAATCCACTTTGCATTAATGGAATGTAAGCTCGCTTTTCTAATTCGTAGACTAGTCGGGCATTGATCATACGTTCTAGCGTCTTACAAAGGACACTAGTTAGCGCAATCGGTCTATAATGCAAAGGGCTAGCAGAATCTTTGCCCGGTTTCAGAATGGGAATCACGAGAGCTTCTTGCCACTGGTATGGGAAATTTTGCTCAGTCCAGACTCTGTTAAACAGATATAGGAGATAGGAGAGCGATATCTCATCTAAGTGGCGAAGTATATTATAAGTGACTCCATCTGAGCCAGGGCTGGTATCATGAGCTTGGGATAGTGCTTTTCTCAATTCAAACATTTTGAACTCGCAATTATATGGATGTGTGTATGCAGCTTGAAAATTCAAAGATAGTTTTTCTGCGAGATTTTTTCTCTCTATAAATTCAGGACTATACGATTCGACAGCGGAAATCCGTGCAAATATCAGTTAAAAAATATTGACAATATCTAATGAAGAGGAGTATGTCTTATTCCTAGTTTTCAGTACAGGAAAGGAAAACTCCTGATTAATTCCGTTAGCTATCTTCACTTTTCTCCACAACTGCTGACTTGAGGTATAAGATGTGATTGACGAAATATATTTTACCCATGATTCCCTCTGGCTACAGCGACGAATGCGGCGTGCAAAGGCTTTAGCTCTTTTAAAAGCGATCAAGTTCTCTGTGGTTGGGTACCTTCTGAATTTGTTCCAAAGTCTCTTTTGGTTCTTGTAACTATCGCGACAGGCATCATTCCACCACGGTCTACGGAATTTTCTCGGACGCGGTGAACTTTTAGGAATGGCAATATTAGCGGCATGTATTTAACATTCAGTGACGTTTTGAACTGCTTCCATGGTGTCTGGTACATTGACCATACTCTCAGTAATTTTGGCCAGTTGAGAAAACTTATGCCAGTCTGCCCTCTGGAATACGAAACGCGGAGGACAATGAGTCGTTCCTCCTCTATCAGCATGGGAGACAATGATCGGGAAATGATCGCTATTATATAAATTATCACTAACGGTAAAGGGCAATATTGGCAGAAGTTCAGGTGAGCATATTGCCAGATCAAGACTATGGAAGCTACGTGTGGCTTCATGGACGTATGTTTTATCATCGTTATTAAGCAGATAGAGACAGTTATTAGAAATAAACTGCTCAATCTGCCGCCCACGAGAGTTTGTAATATCTGAACCCCACAACGTGCTATGTGCGTTTAAGTCTCCAAGTAAAATAAAAGGTGAAGGAAGCTGATCCACTAGGTTGTTGTTTAATGGCATTATGGGGTGGCAAGTAGATACTACTCACTGTAACCAGCGTCCGGGTGTGAACTTGCACAGCCACAGCCTGTAGAAGTGAATGCAAAGTAAGAGGTGTACTTGGGTAAAGATTTGATGTCAAGATGCAGACATCTCCAGAACTGCGCACTCCAGTGTCTGTATCTTTACGAACACAGTTGTAGCCGCGTAATTTTAACGGTGTCATGAATGTTTCCTGAAAACAAAAACAAACTGGATGAAAGGAGTTGATAATAGTCTTTATATCGTGAAGTTTGGAACGCATGCCGCGACAATTCCAAGAAACGAAGGTACCCATTAAGAGAGTTGCTTTGGAGAAGAATTATCAGGAGCAGTTGCAGAAATGTCGCAACTCATTTCAAATTCATTTTCATCCTCTGAAGGATGCAGTTTCAGATCGGGAGTATTTAATATGCCACCAAATACGGATGTTAAATCCTTGTGGGCTTTACCCCGAGCCGCAAGTCCTAATGCGACAGAATTTTTGGAAGCTGATTTTTTTAATTTCGCAGATAGTTCTTTCTGCGTTTGACCACGCTTTGCAAGTTTTAGCTTCAGTGATTTTTGTAGCTTATTTTTTACATTGGGTTTAACTGGTATGCCACTGTCAGATGTGCTATTTACGGATTATTCTGTACCAGAATCGGATGTTTTGTTAGTTATTTTTGTGAGGTTGGCAGTTTTGGTGCAATTCGGACACAAACAATTGACATAAAAGGATTTTTGCAGAGCAGATGCATAGCTCAGACCAGGAGTAGGCGTTTGTGCTAAAATTTTCCGCCTAGCTTCAGGATATGAAATGTTTTCTTTTATTTTAAGAGTTATTATTTTCTTTTCAAGTTGCCAGCGTTCGCATACTCTAGAATATGATGCATGACTGCCACCACAGTTCACGCACTTTTCGGCTGCAGAACATTATTCACTATCATGGCCTTTAGCAGCACAGCGGCCACAAGTAAGTGTCCCGAGGCAATTTGCTTTAGAGTGACCATAACGTTGACAATTAAAACATCTCAAGGGATTGGGAATATATAGTCTGACAGGTAATTTTATATACCCTGCATATATGAAATCTGGTAATTTTGGTGTTTTAAAAGTTAGAATATGATGCTTTGTTTCAAGAATATTGCCATCTCTCCGGATAGTAATACGGTGGACATGGGTGACACCTTGAGATTTCAATTCGTTTGTAATTAAATTCACAGGGAAGTTAAATATTTCCTCACAAGTGATAACACCTTTCGATATATTTAATGATTGATGGGAACTGACACTGACAGGAATTGTTAACAATTTTTTTAACTTTTGAATTTGGTGAGCTTGCTTACGAGAATTAATCTCTACCAGCAAGTCACCAGAACGCATCTTACGAATTGATGTTACGTCACCAACTGTTGCTGTGATCGCTTTTTGTACTAAAAATGGCGATACGCTTTCAACTGTTTCATTTTTCATTTCATTCAGAAATACGCTTCATTACAAAAAATTTATCAAAATGGTTTCTAAATTTGGAGACTGAGGAACAAAATGACGCCCACTAAAGGGACCCTTCTTAAGAGGAGCCATGCGATATGGAAAATGATTCGGGCCCGACGGCACAGCCCACCACGGAGCCCAACAAGGGAAGGCAATTACCGGCTCTGGTCTTTTCCAGCCTCGGCATACATCTTAGTGCTAGCCGGAACCTATACGCTGGGAGTTACCCCCGGGGACAGTGACCACCCTTAACGCCAAGCCCAAGGAGTAACCCCTTCGCTTGATCCCTAGCAGACTAGCCACTAAGGTGACACACACACACACACACACACACACATTTCATACAAAATTCTTTGTAATTTATTCCAGAAATACTTCGCAAGAAATTTTGCGGACTGTGGTCATATTTTCAGCGAGAAGATAAAAGAGCAAGATTGCCTTCAGGTTCAGCAGCTCTGGATATTGCACCAAAATGGGTGCATCATTAAAGACTGCTGTTCCTGAG
>JAPMOR010121269.1:0-18241 GCA_026543865.1 Argiope aurantia | reverse complement strand
ATAATAAGTAAATAATACATTTTTACATTAATTAAATTTAATAAAAGATTAATGAAAAAAATGGTTAACTTGTTAAAAATGTATTGAAATGTTAAACTACAGCATTTCATTTCTACAACATTTTCCCCAGCATAATTAACTGGACAATTTTCCAGTTTACTGAAAGAGAAACGTGATAACATGCACTGTCTACAGCCGCAAAATACCGGAATTCAACACTCAGTATACCAAGTATTCCTGCTTTAAATATTAAAAAAAATAAAAATTGCCTACATAACAGATCAAATAGATATTTCCCTCACCTGCTCGCACATTATTGAAAAATGAATAATTGGCTTGAAGACGTTTTGAAGCATTACATATGCCGTTCCTACGAACATAAGAACACTGGTTGCAATAAACAGCCATAAGAAGACAAAATCTGCAATCTAATTTGAAAGAAAGCAAAAAGTAAGACAAAAATAATCAGAATCAAGTGAAGATGTAATAAATTATTTAAAAGCATTCTTCTTTTTTTTTTAAAGCTAAAAAGTAGAAGATAATTTTCATTAAAATTCAAAGCAAAAATTTTAGAATTAACGATGTTAGAAACAATGCGATGATAAGTTACACTGAAAATATAAAAAGACATATCGCAGTTTTAATTAAAAATTAAGATGTACAAAATTTTGATTAAAATGATTGATTATGAATTTAACGTTCTTTTATGACCTCCTTATGCTTTAAAGCTTATGAGTTGGCCTGCGGTGTTTTAATAAAGAATTGCAGACTACAAACAGTAAACAATGTAAAAGCGCCCCCTCCCCCCTTCAAAAATATTGTTACTTTCTCGAATACAAAGCATACAAAGGAAAAGTACTGTAATCATAAAAAAATTTCAATTTGAAATTTTGACGAATATCCAAGTTTTAGACATCCCTGAACCAGAAAAAAAAATTTGGAATTAAATATGTCTGCGAACACGATAATTGAGAAGCACTTTGAGCTAGATAGATGAAATTCGGCTCGATGCCTTTACACCAAATTCTTAGATTTCTGTCAAATTTTGAAGGAAATACATTCAAAACGAAGTCACAAAATTATCTGGAATTAAATGGAATATCAGTGGCAGTAAAAATCAGCGCAAATTATATCTTGATTTCTTTCTCCGAAGTCCCTATGTTATGTTAGCCCCTTTCCTTTGCATAATACTGTAGATTTTAGGTAAGGTCGCGAATCTCTTGCATTGTATCGGCGAACAATAGACACAAAACATTGATCTTTGGCGTGAACTCAGCATTTTTACTGTATCTATCATGTGATTCCAGGCAATCGTTTTAGGTTATAAATCCCTGGGATTTAGCAATAGGTACCTAAAGATCAAATTTTTTGTTTGAAACGCTTTGCGTCCAACCGATCGAAACTACAATTTGACAAAGAACTACAATTGTAATCACATAACAAATTTCATATATTTAAGGCATTGCGCTTTTGAGTTATTGCGTTTAAATGCTAGTGAAAGTACAGATGGACAGAATGTCAACATCCGGTTCCAAATTTGAAAGATATTCACACATTAGATTGTAGTGAATAGTTTATAAGCCAGCTAACAGCTACGCTACCCAAGCAATTGCTTTTGTACCGTGGTCATGTTACTGGTCACCAATGTAAATTGGAATACTCGAGGATAGAACCTGGGACATTGTGGTTCACAGTCCAGTAACATGACCACGATACAAAAGCAATTGCTCGGGTAACGTAGCTGTTAGCTGACTTATAAGCTTTCACCACAGAACCAGTTTGACGTATCAAATTTTCTCCAAATAGCTTTGTTCGTTTTGTAGTTATCGTGTTATCTTATATTCGGACAGCCGGACAAAAAGATTTTCTTTGAATGGATTTCGCTCAGCATTTGATAGACACCTACAAATTTGGTGTAATGACAATATACCAAGTTTCACCAGTCTAGTTCAAAACATTTTTATTTCTGTCATGGACAGACAGACATAATGCCAGAATTGTGTTTTTCAGATTTAGAGTTACGCAGAACGTAAAAACATTTTGAGTTCGAATTTTTTGACGATGTCAATACTTTCTCTATACATTGCATAAGAAAATGTAAAAAATATTATGAGCCTCTCAATATCACATATTTCTCAGAATCTTTGCATATTTCCCTTTTCAGATATAAAATTCTGTTCATATTTACAATTCAAATAAGCAAACGATTTCTTTAAAATCATCCAGATCTTGCCTAATGCTTTTCTCGATTTCTAAAATCATGTCAGAGTTGAGCCAATGGAGATATTGGATTTGAGAGGATCAACACAGTTATCTTTTACGATATCAATACTATAAAAGAAGTACGAAAGTCCAACTGATCAAGATTGCTTGCATATTCGAGTTGAACTCTGTTTTTGTCGTCTTATCAATTTAGAGAGCGGTACTTAAGTATAATCTCGGTAGAGATTTGATGAAGAAGCAGATTTGCTATCTATCAGATAAAATAACAACATATGACATGCTGTCCATTACTAGTGCAATTAATTAGCACAAATGAAATCAATTTCACTAAAAAAGATTTTTTAAGATGAAAAATATATATACTTTGCCTATTAATAACTAACTATTATTCAAACTTTCATTCAAGAATTTTTTTTTTTTTGCTTTATTTATAATTTTAATGTTTTAATCAATATTGAAATGGAACCAAACCATATTTCTTTAGCTTACTGGCACAAGGAAGAAAAGTTTTTGAAACTTTATGCATCGGAGTGCTTTCTAGTTTTAAATGAATATGTAAAGTAGAATTGAAGTTAAAGATTAAATTAGTCGGGTTTTCAGTTTGGCCGAATTATATTCCGAATGTAGGCGGCTTTGAATTGATGCCTGATGCACAAATTCAATTTAATTATATTAACGTCCTATATTTGAAGAAACACGAGAACTACTACGGGACATATTTCATGATTTAGAACCATGGTCTGATGATGAAGACGACACTTCAGCCGGAGTTTTCTTTCTAAAGTTCCTCTATATATCAGAAGAAGGATTTTAACCTTTGACGTCAGATTTAATTTTCATATGAAACTGCATGAGAGATCTTTGATGAAATCGTGTTTCGAACCTAACCATCAAATCACCGTGACACGCAAGACGTTCGTGTCTGGAAGTACAAGAAATTGGTATGATATCCTCACAATATCGTCCGACATTCAGAATATCGAAGGATATCGTGGAGATATCGGAAAATATTTTGTGCAAACAAGGCTGTGTCACAATGAATGGTGGCTTGTCCATTAGGTTGTAAACCTGCAGTATCCACTAAAATAGTTTTTTAAAGTTACATTTTTTTTTCTTATCTAATTTACTAATATTTCAAATCTGAGAATTCGATGCTTACTTTATCGCTCTGAGAATCCGATGATCAACGAAAAGCAGAGCGAACAACAAAGACGTGAAGAAAAGGAAAAATCCACGAGTAAGAAAGCTGTTCTGCAGGCCATGCAAGTCCACTGCGCACACGATTGGCAGAGTTGAAGATTATAAGTAACCGTTTCTCCGTTTCAATTTAGATTTTTCAAAGTTGCAATCCCATCAGACGCGCCTTGAAGCACGGACAACATATCTTTTATTTTTTTATTTTTCCAACCCATCCAAAATTTCCCTTTTCTTACAGTATTTTTACCTTATTTTATTTATTTATTGCTTTTTCTTGTTGAAATGTTTTATGAATTGTGGTTTTCGCTTTTCAATTTCTTGATAGATAGATATTTGGTTTACTGAATACATATTTTCTTTCATTAGAGGTTGCTCTTCGAAAAAAAAAAAAAGAAACGTCGCTAAGTTTCTAAATTTTTATTAACATAAAAAAATTTATGAAGTGGGATCAATTGTTATTAAATATTATATATGAAAAATGATAAATATTCCAGATCTTCAAAAAAAAATTTGATTTTGCAGTTTTTACTCGGCGAAAAATTGAATGAAAAAATAATGCAGGTTGCTGTATATCAAATTTGAACGTTGCACAAATTTCTCCAAGTAGGATAATTTAGTACCAGCAAAAACTTTCACACCTAGATTTATTCTAAACATGGTTGATTATATGGCTATAAAGGCAAAAAAAATTGTGTTCCATTTTTACTTTATGGCGGAGATGATGCATGACTGTTAATGGTATGAATGATTTACTTCCAGAAAAAGCACGAAAATACAAATAAACGTTTAAGAAATGCAATAGATATAGCAATGCATAGTAACAAATTTCATATCTGGTTTTGAATTTTAAAAATGTTGGCTATTTTGAGGTGAAATACTATTTTTTAATGAAATTCCTAAATAAATATTTCTGCAGCACTGCTAGTTTTTGAGACAATGAGCTGCTACTAGTCAAACTTTGTCCATTTGGAATATCAAATTTGAAAGAACCCATTCTGAATTTCTACAGTATTTTTTGGTAAAAGTTTCGGAGCTATTGTGTCCTCTTAATAATCCTTACAGATAATAGAAGCTAAGCTGGAGCAGCATCCTAGTACAAAAAGATCAAAAAGTAAAAATAACTGAAATGTAATTTTAACCCTTTAAAGGGCCATTTTTTTCTAGTCATATTATGTTAAAATATTTTGAGGCTTGAAATTAGAATAAGAAAAGGGATTCATTTAGCTTATTAGATAAATTTAATTTGATTAATTAATTAATTTGGTTAATTAATAATTAAGTAACAAATCAAGACACATAATTTTGTCTGAGATAAAGAACTGAAGCATCTAAATTTCTGACTTACTAAAAAAAATTTGTCAGAACTTATGCCAACCTACATAATTTCATACAAAGATTGATAAATTTGGTGGGAAACATACTTCCCACGGCCCTAGAAAGGGTTAAATAATATGTAATGTTACTAATTAGAATTGTTAATACTATGTAATGCTAATAATTAGAATTTGCTTATAATCAACTGAGCAATTTAATATTCTGAATGCAACTATTTATATTACATATATATAATATACTTTCTTGAAATATATATATTTAAGTAATGCATGTAACTTGAAAAATTTGTACATGAAAATATATTTTGCTTGAAATTTTTATTCTTTAATTCTTGTCCCAATTATACGAGCAAAAGCCTAAAATATAATTTTAAATTCTAGCATAAAAAGTACGTTAAAAATATCAAGTTCTCATTTCGTTTCCCAAAAAGTCAAATCGTCTTTAACAATAAAATCTTCAAAAAAATATTATTTGTTATAGTGCCTTAGGATTTTTTTCTAATTATTGTTTGGGTAAATGAAGTTAAATTATTTTCTTTTCAACTAAGATCAAAATTTATACAATCACTGATATGTATATCTCTTTCTTATTAAAAATATTTTCATAGCTTATTATACTAGGGATTTAAATTGTTCAGAGCAACAAGAGTTGCACATGATTTAAATATAAAGTTTTCAAAATAATTGCTTTAAAATTAAATACTATTAAAAATTTCTATATAGTTTTTGTAGCTGTATATTAAGAAACATATCAATATAACACTCATCTAGCAGTTCGTAAAGATTTATATTGCAAATATAAATACAGTATATCCTAATAATAAAATAATATTGTAGCAGTTGCATTACACTTATCTTCTCTTTTGGATACTAGATAGCGATACCTGATTAAGCCATCCCATATGTAATCCCATAATGCATTGCGATTGAAATGAGAAGAAGATGGGATGCTGAACTGTGAAGCGCGAGCGTAAATGTCTCGTCTTTGTGTTTGTAATTGTTTAGTGTGTGAATGTGATTATTAAAGAAATGTTTCCTACAACATTCGTCCTGTTGCTTCCTGCACAGATCATAATAATCCACATACCACCACAATATTTCTTTAAAGTTCTATTTCTTTGTATTAAAATTACCAGGTTAAATACATAAAAATTATGTTTAAGTTTTTTTTTTTTTTTTTTATATACTCCAGACATCACCTTGCCTTTGTATGAATTTTATTTCGTACTCGGACCCAAGTTTTAAATCCAAAGAAGACGAGGAATGCAAGGATATTGAAGGATATCCAAGTTTTTGCTAGTAGTGTCACATTTGAAGCTCCCCAACGAATCATCTCGATATCTTCCCAGAACCTAGAAATGGATAGCTTTCACATAATTATTCTTAATATCACTCATCAATGTTAGAAAATTGCACATTAAAATTATAATTATACAAAAAAAACTCATGGAAATTTAAAACTTTCGAAAAATTCTGACAGAGTTGATGGCTCGTAATTCAGTTAGATTAAGTTATTATTAATTTTCTGCTGTGTAATTAGACGATCGATGCTATTTCGGGTAACTGCATGATAAAGATACTTTGACTGATGATTGCATCAAAAGATAATTGCGTACCCCATCTACACTATCTACCAGTCTCTGATAAAAGAGATAAACACAATTAATTCATATTCAGTAGTCGGTAAAGTCTCCACCTAATAACAGCCTCAACCCTCCAGGAGATGCTTTCCACAAGTGTTTGGATAATGGACAGTAGTATTTTCTATCACTAGGCTTGGAGAAGACATGCAAGTTCCTTTACCAATTTTGGACGGTTGTTGCACCCCTTAATTCGGCGATCCAACTCGTCCCAGAGGTTTTGTATAGAATTCGAGTCTGGATTCTGGGCAGGCCAGTCCAATCGGTTCACCCCATTGTCATCATAAAAATCTATGGTGAACCTCGCAGCATGACAAGTGGCGTTGTTATCCTGTAAATAACAATGATCCAATGATAACAATGATCCGTAAAATTGTCAGAGCGTAAGAAGCATATTGTTGTCTAGAATCGTGGGGTAGGAGTTGGCGATTTGAGCTTACCATTAATTGGGATCAAGGGTCAAGTCCACACCACAAGAAACATCCCCAGACCATAATTCCACCACCGCCAAACTTTACTGTAGGCACAATGCATTCTGACAAAAGGCGCTTTCCATGCATACGCCAAATTCAGACTCTACAACCCCGATTCATCACTCCAGAGAACCTGTTTCCACTCATCTACGGTCCAATTTCGACGTGCCTTACATCATCTCAATCGAGCAGCGCGGTTGGATTTTGTAATTGAAAACTTATGGGTTGATCGTGGAAATCAAGAAAATGGGCTTTCTTGCGGATGGTATTTATTGAAACAACAGTCCCGGAGGCTTGTTGTAACTTCTGGAGCGTGTTGGCCATCGGTTTGGTACCGGCTATCCGAATTTGGACAACATTCGTCGGTCTCTATCTCTTAGTTTCGTGGGTCTGCCGGGTCGAAGCACATTCCGACTCATCTTCCACTTCTTAATCAAAAGGGCTACTGTCGATTTTGGAATGTTTAACTCAGTAGATATGTCCCCTAATGATCGGCCATTTCTATGATACTGAGGCGAATTGGTATGAGCGAGGACAGAACCTGGGACCTTGTGGTTCGCAGCCGAGTAACATGACCACAATACAAAAGCAATTGCTCGTGTAGCGTAGCTGTTAACTGGCTTATAAGCTTTCACCACAATACCTAACATTTACGCCTCTCTCGAAGTCAGACAGCTTTGAATTTCGTAGCATCTTGCTTGCGACTCACGCCAGTGTTGTTTCCTACAGTATATTTAAATACGTAAAGAGTGACTTAGAGTAGGATCACAGCTATCCTCGTTTGCATGGGTGTCCAAATACTTATTGGTAGATAGTGTAATTTTTATATTTATATATTTTATAAATGAATGAACTTTAATGCATAAATTGAAAAAAGAAAATAATTCGATGGTTTATGTTCGAACAAATTAATTAAAATCAATTTACATTAATTTAGAACCTATCCCACTTTTTTTAAAAACCGAAGTATCGTTTATAAGCCTATTTATTATCAAAAGAATATTTTCGAAGCTAAAGAGGATTTTTTTTTATTTCTTTATTTTTTTAGTTCCAATTATTTTGAATAAAAAAATTAATTTTAAGCATAATCATTGTAAATTAAAATATTTAAACATTTTAAAACACAATTGGGCATTAAATTAACAATAAAAATATTTGCGTTTTATAATTGATTCATTAATTAATTACATTAGCATTCAGTTTTGAGGTACAATTACTTTATATAGGGATAAACTCCCCAGACTCTGTGCATACGTCCGATTTCAACTGAACAAGTCATTAGCGGAAGATGACAGAAAAAAGATTAACAAAATTAAATACATTGATACATTTCGGTATTGCAGCCTTAATTGTGGTGTTGCATATTACATGAAAAAACTTATTACATATATACTTAGAGATATGCATTTAACTGTTTGTAAACATCTATCGACAATAAGCATGAAATATCTTAGTTGAATTAAATGAAATGACAATGATATGTGTATGAACATAATAAAGGAAGCGAACTTTCCAAACATAACTCACTTATTTGGTGTAGCCAAATAATAAATCACAGAATTGAGGAAAAGTAGCACCACAATGGCAACACTGATATTATACACCGTCTGCAAATGATTCACTTCCATTAGGTCTCTAGAAATAAGATATTAAAATTAATAAAAGTGTCTAACAAAATGAATATTTTTGAGCATTTAGCATTCGAGGCATTTGTAATGTAATACTGTTTTGCCACATTTCATAAAAATGAATTACCTCCGGTCAGATGAAAGTTATCAAATTAATTGATAAATCAGATGCTACTTTCAAATTATCTTCAGAATAACTATTGAAAATAATGATAAAATCACATAATCTTATCGAAATTAATTAAACAAATAATATGTGTGCTATTAGGGTAAGTTATTAAGATATATTTGCTTCATATTGCTTTGATAGTATTCTTCAATATTGTGGGCAGGTAAGCTTAATATGAAAAAATATATCTGCAGTTGATATTAGCAATTTAAATCTAAAAAGATTAGATATTTTTTATTTGATGATGTGATGGTGATGTGATCTAATAAGGGCATAATTTTATGTAAATATTAGAGCGATTCTTATTATATGCATTAATAAAATGAAAATTTTATGTTAAGGAAATTAATTTTCTATGACGCTAATTTGTTCACAATTTTAGGTGAATATATAATATATTCAGAAATGTCTTCGTTTGTTGCTATTTTAATCCATATCTGTGAATAATGAAGTTATATCTGAATTTTCAACTGTTAATGTGCAGAAATAATTAATTTCCTTTTTAGTGGTTTTATTTGAATCCTTCAGTGTCACTTGACACTTGATATAACTTTTAATGTAATATGAAGATTTGTTTTGCTTACATTTATGTAACCAAATTGAACAAAAAGTATAAAAATGGCATTATTTGAGCTCCAAAGAAAAAAGAGGAATTCGACCTGTAGTTTTCTTTAAATAAATTATTTACAATAAATTTCGGATGCTTTCCTTCATTATAATATTCTGTCATATCAGTTTACGTTTAGGGAACTTGATTACAATGAGACCTATTATTCTACAACAAAAGAAAATAAAATTCATTTGATTCATTGTGTAAATTTTTTTAAATCCATTTTCTGATGATATGTTTTTGCATTTTAATTAATTATAAAGAGACATTAACAAGTTTGAAGATAGTAAAAAATGGGGTTATTTCATAAGCAAAAGAAAATTATATGTATTTTCTTTTAGCGTAAAATGGATGTAAAATTACTTGCATTGAAAAAAAAATGGATGTAAAATGGTTATAGAATTTTTCCCAGTATAAATAAAATCTGAATGTGATATCAAGCGGGGATATTTAAATCTTCTGAATGTGTCAACTACAGTTTGTTTATAATATTTATATATTACTACAAAGCAATGCAGTACATTTTTTCAAAATATAAGCTGATTTATTTATTTCAAGTGATATATTATATGAAGATTTATCTTTAGTGTAAATTAGATATAATACTGTTCGTATATATTTTTTAATAAATCAAAACTTTAACAAATATGTTTATGTATCTAAAAATAAAAATAATAAAATTTTCTCTTCAAAATTTATATGATAACAAAATATACACATCTTTATCCTCTTTTTATGAGAAATAATAATAATGAATAAAATATTTCTTTACGTTAGGACGGAATTCCGATGCCTGTACACTTTCTTTGGTAATGATGCCTTCTTTGAAACATTTCTGAAATTGTAATCCAAAATAAGAAAAATATAAAAAAATATAAATAAAAAATATGGCATACAACAATCATATATTTAAAAATGAATAATGTCCAAAACGATTATAACTTTTTTTTATTTTAAATAATTACATTCATTCAACGTAAATCATCATATTAAAAAAGTTTTATAAAATTCCTATAATTATCTTTGCGCTTAAATTATTTTCCTTTAGAACACTGGTTTTCCGATGTTTTCATTTTAGTCTGTGCATTTATCTTGTTATTTCACATACATAGATTGAAATAATAAACATTTCAAAGGGAATTTCTTATAATTGAAGTAAATGTTACACACAAATAATCAATTAAAAATGTCTAAACTTCATTACATTTAAAGAATAACATGCATTTAAAGCAAATAAATTTGTTACAATTTTGATTTGTCAGAAGGTAATACCAAACTAAAATAACTCGAGCTCACATTTTGCTACAAAGATGTTTACATTTCTTATAATATCTGTAATGATAATATTATTGTATATGCATATTTATTCTATTTAATTTTATTAAGAAACGTGGCTCATTCTGTAATTAATAGGAATACAGAATTTCCAATTTCTATGATGGAAAAATGAAAATAAATTTCAAATTTTTAATAAATTTATTTTTTATTGAAAAGTCAGCATGATCATTATTTTTATTAATGAAAAGTCTCTAAAAGTATTAAAGCGACGTTTGTCAGTGACAATTTATGAAATTCACAAGTACAACAACTAAATCTTAAAATTCTTGAAACTGAGTAGAATTCTATCGTTAATGGTTAATATGTATAGATTTTGTGTGTATTAAAAAATATGCGCTATTCCTATTTTATTGATTGTTGAACAATTCATTCTCATTTGTTTTTAAAGAAAATAAATTCAGTTCTTGTGGTTAAAAAACACCTCTTCCTTTGACTGATTTTATCCAATTTGAATGGTTGGATCATAATTAACTCAGCTAAATCATTGGAGGTTTTGAGTTACTTTGTCAAATACTTTTTTCATGGATTTCTTATATATAGATATTTACTAAAATGTAGAAATAGAAGTTTTTTTTTAAATATTACAACACTTTCTCTAAGTACATATCTTATTATAAGAATATTTCTTTGGAAATTAAACTGCTAATAACAGATAAGGAAATAAGTCCTGAATTAAATACAAATATGAAATTATCTAATTAAAATTTTTAGATTGAAATGATAAAAATATATGTATTAGCCTTAACTTACTCTTTTTCCTGTGCGACATCTGCGCTACCAGTCATTGTTTTTGAAGGTTTATTTATATCATTTACTGATTCATTTGGAGCCATTTTTATTTTCCAATTCACAGTACCTGAAAAAGCAATAATATAAAGTTACGTGCACACATACGAATTCAATGAAAAGCAATTTTTTTTAACCAATAAGACCGTGGTATTTAAGGGCATTCGCAGAAAATTTTACGATTTCAAGTTGATTTTTCTTCTTTTTTTCTGATTTAATGGAATAAACAGCGAAAAATGCTCTTATTGCCACTTTTTGGTATATATAAAAAAAAGAGTTTTTGCTGTTTTTATTAAAATGTTTTGATATAAAATAACTATCATAGGATATGTTATTACAACTCTAAAGAGCTATGTTAAAGAGTTAAGAATTTTATTCGTTAAAATTAAAAAGTAAACCTGAAATCACAGATATGATTACCCTATAATCTTGTCAAATGTAGCAAAATATAAAGAAGAATATTTTATTGTTGCTGTTAAAGTTAAGTATTTTAAGGAAATTTTTCGATTTTGTAAAATATTGACTGTGGTATATAAGACAAATTATTTTAAATTAACAAATAATTATCAAGAAATATTCCATAATAAATAATGCATTTATGACATTAAATTAAACATTCTTTGAAATCAATCAAAATATCATTTTGTTTATATTCAACAATAATTAATGTTCTAATTGAAATGAATTGTCTTTTTTTCTAGAATTATAGTGAAAGAAATACAAAATCTATTAATATTATAGAGATATAATTTAATAGAATGAATATGCGTAATTTAGGATCCCACAACATAAAATGAATGCATACATCATGCAACATGGAGTAGATGCACAATGCTATCTACATACACGGCACTAATAAATTCAAAAATTAAATCTTAGCGAAATTTATACGCATTACTTGAGGAAGAATTGCTTCCACTCAACTTTATTTTATTCATTTTTTTTAAATCTAAGTAATAGTTTAAATTGTAATAAATTAATTTAAATAAGTTTAAATTGTTTTCAGTGTTTCTTACTCTACGTTGTTCTTTACTTTCCACATATGAAGTTCTTAAATAAAGTAAATTAATCATTTTTCTCTTCCAAACGCTTCTTTGTTAAAAATGAACTCTACAAACAAACGGAAATGACAAAATTTTGAATTTTCTGTGAATTTGCTTCTGATTAACCGAAGATTTTGTAGAAAGAGGAAAAATGATTCCTATAATTTCAGAAATTTTGCAATTATATTTCCTTTTATATATATATTAATTATAAGTAATTATGTGTAAAAGCTTAATTTATATGTTCTGCCTAAATTTTATTCCCCTTTATATATTTCCTTTTAATGTATTATTGTTAATGCTTTATTTATTTTTCATTAAACTGCAATTGAAACACTAATTTTAATGACGCTCTAAAGTGTCTTTGTATTTTTTTTATTGCGTTTATAATGACCGTGCTATTAGAGTCAAGTTACGAATTCATTAACTTGAACCCTGGCGTCCACGGATCCATTTAGGGATACCTTTAAGCAATTACTTCAAGCGAGAGCTTCTTGTGTAATCGAGCAGCGCAGATTCATGTTGCATACGCACAGAAGCAAACTTATGTAATAATACAGATCACTGCAGAATGTTACAGTTTGGTACAGACTACTGTAGACTGTTATTTTGTCAAGCAGTGATATGAGGTTTTAATTACGGCGTTAAATATACTCTTAGTTAATTAGCCTAACTCATCCTTAAAGTAGTTTATCTAAAGTGTTGATTGATTAATGATCAGAAGGTACCTTTAAACGTTTATATGTCATATGCAGAAAGAAAATATATAATCAAAGAGCATGTATAGAAATTCAGTCGTCTTTTCAGAAATTTTAATATATTCTGAAATACTTATGAAATTCCTTATTATCAATATAATGAGATTATTTTTTTAAGCATGTAAAATTTGAAAGAATTTAAATGTAGTTACAATTAGTGTGAAAAGATTGTTGAGTTTTTGATTTTTTTCTGATAATTTTAGGATTTTCTTCACGGTTTAATGTTTCTTTTCTTCAGAAAAAATGTCGCTAAGACCTGTTATAGCTTAATGGACAATAAATTAAACAAATTGACAACTTTATTTTCGAATAATTAACCTAATCATAAAATATTTAAATGGCCCTTTACATTGTAACAATAACAACATAAATGAAAGTATGCAGCTATGTTAAAAGATAAAAAATAATCTCTGAAAAAATTAAAGTATATTGTTAAAAAAAACCCCTCCATTCAGAAACCCATATGTTTTTATATTGCTTTTTAAAAACTTCAACATAAACAAATCGAATGCAATTGGGGGAAAATCAATTTCGAGGAATCTACAGAAAAACTATTCACTTGAATCGTTTATATAATGATTGAAAATAATTTCTAATGTGCTAAAAATTGCCCTAATAAAATTTTATTCTTGGTATAATAATTTACTCATTATTTATAGTACAAAAACTATACACAAAAATAAAACCATAACGCATCAAAATTTTAATCAACTACATATTTTTATATTACACCAGAATATACTAATTCTTAATTTTTAAAGTATTTTTTTTCTGTAGATGATGTGTGTCTTTATAAACTGAATCTATTCCCAAAACATTTTGAACAAATAAATATGAAAGTTCAAAGATCATTAAAAGTGTTATATTTACAAAGAAAAAGGGTGAAAAGATAAGGGAAAACGTTTATCTAATATATAAAAAAGAATTTTTGTTTGTTCGTATTTTATGCGCTACCTGTACTGTTCATCCGATTGCGATAAAACTTTGCCCACTTACTGCTTGTACTTGCCCGAAAGTTATAGGCATAGTACAATTATTATATCTAAAGTAAAAAAAAATGAATTAACATTATTTATACTTCATTATATATCATTCAATTTCAATGAATGCATTCACTGTTGACAAGAAAATAAATATCATTCTTTCCATCATTCCTAATTAAACAAGATAGTTATTTCAAATGACATATTTCTACTGCAGCAGCGACGCGCCAGGTACCATCTAGTATTTAATAAGAAATAAATTAAACAAAAGTGTATCATTAAAATTATAATTTTTAAAGGGTGCATATATGCTTTTGTGCGATAAACTTCTAGAAGTTATAAACGAAAAAAGCCAAAATTTTATTTAAATTTTTAGAAAAAAAATCCAAAAGAATTGCTCAGAGTTCACTTTCTTACTCTCTAAAGTCGATTAAATCGTGTTTTATGCTTAGAATTTTCAGCTAATCTTTTTTCCATACTTTATGAACAAAAAAACAGCAGATCAGTTTATTCATGCTAAATTGATTTTAATTGAAAAAAAATCAAAAAAATATTATTTGATTTTAATTCATCAAAATATTAATTACGAAAATATCAAATTAGAAGTTTATCGGCATATGTTAAGCTTTTCAGTAACTTTATTTTTATTAACTCTACATATTTGATTTCATCTGCAACTTTAGATTTAGAAATTTCACGCTTTTTATTAAATACTATTTATTTGATAGAATATTCAATGTTTTGAATTGCATGCCAACTCAAAATGCAATGTTATTATTCTTATTAACAACAAAAATTAAACGCATTTTTCTCAATTCTTTATTTAATATATAAAAATTTCGTGTCACGGTGTTTGTGTTCATACTCCTCCGAAACAACTCGACCGATTTTTATGAAATTTTTTATGTATACTTGGTAGGTATGAGAATAGGTCGTAAAATATATTTCATTGCGCTAAGTAATTAGAGTGTCCCTAAATTGGCTGGTACATCAGCTCCAATGAAGGTGTCTGGCGTATCTTTGGTTTCCCAATTCATGAACGGGACCTAGCAGTTATACATTTAGCCGCCCATCTTGAAAACGGCCAGCGTGTATTTTTCACCAAGGAGACAGCAATTGAACGTGCCATAAATTCATCAAATTATGTAATCGTGCGGATACATTCGGTGCCTTTACTTTGGTACTCTATTCCGAAGTACCACGCTATTTCATATGGAATCAAACAAAAAAAATAGATGCCCGCAAGCAAGGCACGCCAATTGATGCGTGCCTCGATCTATTCAAATCAAACACTTTGGGCCGAGTATATACAGTCAGTCCAAGGCAAATTGAGTGCTTCTATCTGATACTGTTGTTGATTAATGTCACCGGACCACTGTCATTCCAAGATAAACGCAAAGTGAATGGACAATAGTATCCAACATATAAAGATGCATGCCTTGCACTCGGCTTCCTCGAAGACGACAATCTCTGGGACGATATGCTTGCTGAAGTAGCATTGGGCTGTACAGCAATACAAATTCGTTTACTATTCGCTATAGTGTTGACTACATGTTTCCCGGGACGAGAGGACACGTTGTGGGATAAGCCCAAAGATTCAATCACTGACGATATATAGCATCGAATTCGTAGACGGTGCAACGACCTAACGATTACATTGAGCCACGCTATGTACAATGAAGCACTGATTGCTATCGAGGATCTTTGGGTTGTCATTGTCAATTTACCACTCAGTCATTTCGGTACGAGTTCGCCAAATCGAAGTGCATCTGATTTAATGGACACCGAAATGAATCGTTAACTGCAGTACGATACTGCAGAAATGACAGCGATTGTTACTCGTAATGTCTTACTACTGACGCATGAACAAAAAATCATTTACGACCGCATTATGCTGGCAGTTTCGGCGGGACAAGGTGGATTCTTTTTTTGGATGCACCAAGTAGAACTAGCAAAACATTTCTCATTTCGCCAATTCTCGCCAAAATACGATCTAATAATGGCATCACATTGGCCGTTGCATCATCTGGCATTGCAGCAACTTTATTGGATGGAGGCAGAACAGCTCATTCAGCATTTAAGCTGCCACTGAATATTCAAGATAACCCAGACGCAGTATACAGCATAAAAAAACAATCGTCCATGGCCACGGTACTAAAAAAAATACAAAATTATTATCCGATTTGAATGCACTATGGCACACAAACATTCACTTGGGGCGTTGAAAAGAACACTCAAAGATATAAAAAACAACAACAAACAATTCCGCGGTACTCTGTTACTCCTTTCAGATGATTTCAGACAAACATTTTCCATGTTCAATGTACGCTAATGAGATCAACGCTTGCTTGAAATCATCGCCACTGTGGCGTAATGTTGAAAAAGTCCAGATAAAAATAAACATGCGCTTCCGAATTCTACAAGATCCGTCTGCTGACACATTCTCGGACCAATTGTTAGATATCGGCGATGGAAATACTGGATGCATAAAATTGCCCACTAATTTCTGCACTATCATTGATTCGCAAAATGCTCTCATTGACCGCATATTTCCCGATGTACGCACACAATACATAAATCATGCGTGGCTGTCACAAAGAGCCATTTTGGCAGCAAAAAATGTGGACGTCGACGATTTAAACTTCAACATACTGCAGTCGTTGCCAGGCGACTTGATATCATACAAATCGATCGATACGGTTTGTGTTGCTAACGAAGCAGTAAATTATCCAACAGAGTTTTTGAAATCACTGGATTTGCCAGGCATGTCACCACACCTTCTACGACTGAAAGTTGGATCTTTGGTTATTATACTTCGGAATTTGAACCCACCACGGCTGTGCAATGTCAAGCGATTTTTCATTAAAAAATTGATGAAAAACGTTATCGAAGCCACCGTTTTGAGTGGCGAATTCCTAACCGAAAATGTTTTGATGCATCGAATTCCAAGGATTCTCACAGACGTGCCAATTGAATTCATACGCGTTCATTTTCCTATTAGATTGGCATTCGCAATGACAATAAGTCGCAAGGCCAAACGATGTCTGTTTGCGGCTTAGATTTGAGCACACCATGTTTCTCACATAGACAAATATTTCACAAATGGCATGTTCTAGCGTGGGGAAACCATCGAGCTTATTTGTGTTGACTAAAGACTGACTGACAAACAATATCGTACACTGAATTGCTCTTTGAAATGAATATTCATTTTCTTTATTTCCTTTTTATACTTTAGGATAAAAAATATATTACTTCATTTTACGTTTAACTTTTAAGAGATCAAATAATGTATATGTTCGTTACGTTAATGAAATACATTGTATTGAGAAAATGAATGGTTGGTGTGTTTTTTGTTTTTATCGACGATCATCGTCTAGAGAGCTCCATTCCTCTTTCTGTCAAAGATCCCATCCCAACACACTTACAGTACATTCGTTATTTTTTAATTAACAACCAAAATATTCACTAGAAATAATTTATATGACAGAACAAAGTTTACCGGGTCAGCTAGTATATATTATATCAAAGGAAAACAATTGTTGCATCTAATTTTATTTGGTCTGGTTTTTAGGAAAAATTGTTTTGAAACTGTATTGAGCAATACATTTAAATAATTGTTTTGTAATTTTTATAAACCTCATAAGGAAGTAATTTAAAAAAGTAAACTTGCAAAATACATATTTTTTCCTGTTTTTGAAACTCGCTTTTTTCAACTGTCTCCCTGCATTAAAAATCATAAGATATTTGCATATCATGCACATATTAAAATATCAGGCTTCGCATTTTCAGTTTCGCATTAATATTTTAAACTTTTACATTATTCGCGGAAATATTTTGGTTGTAACATGACTTTGGTAACATATTAAGTATTCTAAAAATTTTCATTTGTTAAAATCAGAAAAAAAGGCATCTATTTAAATTCTACTGTATGTGTTAAGCAGCTTAACTCAAACGAATTTTCTTATCTAATCCAAACATGAAAAAAATTATTCGTTGCTTAATAGCATTTATAAGAGTAAAGAGTTGTGCTGTAAACGGGGAGCTGTTCTTTTAACTGTT
>JAPMOR010121262.1:0-11388 GCA_026543865.1 Argiope aurantia | reverse complement strand
TAAAAAAGAAGAAGCAAGAAACAAAGAAAACTAGAGAATGTGTGCTCCGGTGTTCCATAGAGGTTAAAGTTACAGCTACCACATTTGATTCAGATATATCTTGGAAGGAAAATACACTTGCACCTAAAAATATGCAAATATGTCTTCTTTTTCAAATTTTGTTAAATTTTAATTAAAATTATTAATTAAAAATTTTGTGAAATTTGGAAATATTGCCTCTTAAATTTCGAAATCGGTATCGCTCCAAAATGGTATTTACATCATCTAAACATTCAAAAAAATATCTTTAAAATGTTCAAGTGAAAAAAAAATTTAACTCAAATTTACTTCTAAATTAAATTAATTAAAAAAATATTTATTTAACAAAATATTACAATTTAAAAGAAACTCAAATCATTTCATCATTGTTATAAATATTTTATACTTAATTTTTCTTTCATTATTGAGAATGAAAGTATGAAGGCAGTTTATTTTTCAATAATGAGCAGATTTCTGTTTAAAGTGTGCTTTTAATATACCTTTTGAAATTTCGTCGCAATTACATATCAAGCTAATTTTTATAGCTATGTAAAGAAGATAACTTTTTCTGTATTGCTCTTAATCGAAAAAAAAAATCTACAAATTATTGCGGTTTAATAGGACCTTTCGTAACTATTGTTCGTCAATGCAGTCGGTTTATAATCCAAAAGTATGTTTTTTTACAAAGTATGAGAGAAAGTTTATTGGAGACCATTCCTGTTAGTTTTGTGTTATTTTCAATATAATTTAATTTTGAGCTTTCGTTTAATTAACAAAAGAAGTGCACTTGGAACTCGTTCAAATAAAATCAAATATTGCTTAAATTTTGTACTGACAGGATACAGCGATTATTTATTTACACAGATAAATTAGGGTGACCCATATATTTCTTTCCTTTTTGCTTTCTCGTGTACGAAGGGGGCAGTACTGTAATCTTGAAAAAATTGGTTTTGAGGTTTTCTCTAAGTTTCAGATCACCCTGAGTCCGGATAACCCATTAGTGGCCACAATGCCTGTCTGTCAATCTGTTTCAAGGGTAACTCACAAATTATTCGACCTAGACAGTTGAAATCTGGTATATGATCTTTATACCAAATTTTCAGATTTCTATCAAACTTTGAGTAAAATATGTTCAGATTAATTTCGTCTGTTTGAATGTAAGTCAACTCGATATCTACAAAACGAAGAGTGTTGGACAGATAAGATTCACAGATTGAGCATTTATACTGTAGAAACCTATCAAAATTTGAGTCAAATGCAACAACGTGTTGAGTATCTGTCTGTCTGTAATTTCAGAAATAAACAGCTATAATCTATACATAGTATAAAATGAAAGCGCCTGTATCTTGAAACCCTAAACCTCGAGAAGTACTTAACTTATTTTGGAGATATTTGCACCATTTTGCAGGGCATTTATTGGAGAAGGTTTTAGTACATTAAAGTCATATCAAAATTAAAAAAAAAGGAGTTTTATAATTGCGATTTTAATTATTCCGCGCATGCACGAAAATCTCAAACTGTGCATGTGCAAATAGCAAGAGCTGTGGTATGCATAGGCGATACATTTCTTTGTTTACCTCTGTTTGTTAGTCAATCACGTCAGAACGAAATTGGATGAAATTTAGCACAGCGATAGATTATAGTCCGGAATAGGACATAGGTTACTATTTATTCCGGTTAATTTCTTATTAATTAAAAACTAACTTTCCCACGAAATATCTTTTTATTTCCTCCCCGCCAAATGAGTAAGGCTTCAGAGTTTTTTTTCCCACGCTAATGAGGTTAGGTTTAAAAAAAATTTCGACCGATTATTCCAAAGGATTCTGTTTATTTTTTTAGTGTTTGATGCATTTGAAATTAAACATTGCTAATTAATAGATCTTTCGGATTCATTCTGAAGTACTTTTAAATTAAAATAAAACAGACTAAAGGAAATTAAAAATGTCTAATCTGCATTACGTTAACTCAACTGGCTTCGAAAATTCACGCATTTGCGTTACTCCAATTGGCGTTATTCTTATTGTTGATAACTGCGTTTTCATTTTAATTAAAAGTTTAAAAATTATGTGT
The DNA here is from genome assembly GCA_026543865.1 of Argiope aurantia. Classification (NCBI taxonomy): domain Eukaryota; kingdom Metazoa; phylum Arthropoda; class Arachnida; order Araneae; family Araneidae; genus Argiope; species Argiope aurantia. The sequence goes on along the minus strand of JAPMOR010121262.1, from coordinate 9,300 downwards.
ATTATACTGTTGTAACTATCTCAATCGATAAATACGGACTTGATTTGAATCATGCTGTATGCTAGCCCAACTCCGCAACGACCGCAATATAGCTATGGCTGTAGCTTCCTCGGACATTGCTGCAACCTATATTAACGGTGGCACGATGGCACATTCCGTTTTCAAACTGCCGCTTAATCTTGCAAGCAAAGATACCCCAGCATGCAACGTCACCAAAAACAGCGGCCGAGGAGTCCTTTTGCAGCAGTGCAAGTTAATATTATGGGACGAATGCAAAATGTCGCACAACCATGCATTAGAGACGTTAAACCGCAGGACAGCAAGACATCCGCGGCAACCAGGTGGTGATGGGCGGCGTTGTCGTTTCGCTCACAATGACCTGTTTGCAATTTTAGTGAGAACTTGCGGACTGTAAAACCCCCTACAGCTGTGGTATTAATTGAAGCGCAAGATGACTAGGTTAGTTCTTATACATATACATCAAAATTTCCACGCGAACGAAGTCGCGGATAATAAATATCTAGTTTTATAACAAACTAGCCGCCTTTGGCGACCAGCCGGTTCGCCAATATTACCGCTCACTACAATTTTCAATTAAATATTTTAAGTAACTGCTCTCTTCTCAAACAAAACATTTTTAATCTTCCAATTTTGATAGTCATACCAAACTTATACTGTTGTTTAGATCATTTCGTTCAATTTACTATATATATTTTGCTAATTTGTTGTCATTTCCGGCAAAACTTCAACTTTAATTTTAAGTGGAAATGATGAAATTGCAATTAATATAAAGATATTTTTTAACAAAACCAAGCGTTTTATTTTATTTATCATCTTTATTGTTATTTATTATTATTATTATTGAATATGAGTATTGCAAACAGAATCGCTCGGTATTTAAGTCTTATGTTAACTACAAAATATTTTTTTATAGTTTATGTAATATCTCAAACAATAATTGAACAAAAATTTCTGAGATTCAGTATAAAATTCAGTTTTTAGTTTTGCTTTCAAAAGGATTGAAATGAAATCAATAATAATATTTTGTTCCGTATTATAAATATATTTCAAAAATTATGAAGTCTAAATTTAATGCAGTAAGGTATCATATTCTGATAAATATTCTGGACACACCAAATTTTAAATAAATGAATGCATGTTTCTATTTTCCACGATCAACTAAGACTTATTTATGAAGTTTCGAATGTTAAAAGTCTAGAAAAACTCAACATTTTCATAATCTTAGGCCAATTATTCTTAGAAACCTGCGCGCTGATTGGCGTATTTTTTTTGAAACGATCGATGGAAAATCTAAAATTATCCTTTTTTTTATTGAATAGTGATATTCAAATTTTCATAAATCAGTCAGTTTAAGTGATTGATTTAGTTGAATGGAAATTAACTCTTTTTATTTAAAATATTAGTGTTTCAAGAACATTTTGTTAATCGTGATTTCCACAGCAGAAGCTTTATGTAAAATCAAAAATTCGTTATTTATTACAGCATTTATTGAATTACGTTACATAAAATATAATCATTTTTCTATTTAAACCATTTTAGTAAATCTGTTGTGTTCGTGCGTCAACAAAAATAGAATGCAGACAAACTTATTATGAAACTAAATCTTATTACATTATAGATAATATTATCAAATTTACATCAACTTATTTTCATTCAAAATTCTAGCATCGTTTTTAAACAACAAATTAAAAGTTCCAAAAATATCACTGTTGCCAATCTGAATTTCACAACTATTTACAAAATAAAATTTATAATTATTAAAATAATCGTTTGCTACTTTTAAATAAAATATTTACGATTTATGTCGCAACAGATCTTTGTCTTACTAAAGGTTTACAAATCAGCTGTGTGGCCATGATTTGAATGGATATCTTGTTCATATTAAACAAAACTTGCCTTAAAATAAAACTGATTTATTGGATTGCTAATATAGAGAGTGTAAAAGATCATAAAATAATTTTTCTTGAATTTATTTTTTAGAAAAAATAATATTTCATATTTGTTTCATTTCCTACAGACACGTGACGAAAATTATATTTTTGCAGATTTCATTTCCAAAAAGATTTAATTTATTTTCAGTTAGAGCTTTAATCAATGTGATGACAACACTTTGAAAAAAGCTATTTTTTTCTCAGGAATGCGAAACGTGCTTAATCCTCATTTTTATTTTTGACGAAAAAAATTATTGAAAAACATAGTTAAAATATTTATTTAAAAATTCATTAAAAATAGAAATTTAATTTTAAGATTAAAACAGTAGTATCATTTAAAAGATAAATTTTTTATCTTTAACTTCATGTAAAAATCTTTTTTGTGCGGTAATATTTTCGGCAGTTATAGCAGAAACACGTCAAAATTTCGCTTAATTTTTAAATAAATAAAATTCTAGTTAAAAATTCGAAAAAATAACCCCCAGGTGCACATTCCCGGCCTCCAAGGTATACACGTGCCAAATTTGGTAGCTGTAGGTTGAATGGTCTGGCCTGTAGAGCGCCAACACACACACACACACACACACACACACATTGAGCTTTATTATAAGTATAGACTATAAGCGTTCCGCGTTTCATTTCTCCATCAGTCAGAAAAACATATTATTGGGCATTACGTCTGTCTGTCAATCTGTGAACACTATAACACCAAACCGCTTTAAGCTAGACTGCTGAAATTTATTATGCTGAATTACGCCCAAACCTTGTAGGTTTCTATCAAATTTTGAATGAAATCCATTCATAGGAAGTTTGTCGCTCTGGCAGGTCCTTCGAGAACAAGTCAACTATAAAACGCAACAGCTAGATGGATAAAATTTGAGTATACAGGTTTAATTTTCTAAAATATAGATACTTATCAATTTTTGATTCAAATCTGTCAAATGGGGGATAGTCTATCGGTCTATACTTGTAAGTAGTACATGTAAGTACATGTAAGTAGACGCAATAACGCAAAAATGCAGTGACAACCGAAACCGATGAAATTGTTCATAGATAAGGTTGTATGTTTATAACCAATTAGAGTCGACCAGAATGAATCTTATGTAACCAAAGAGTTCATTATTCAAAATCACATCTAGATTTTGAAATTTCAATGTCTCATTTGCTGCCTATCTAATGCATGTCTATCAACTGCATGTCCTGGCTTCATAAATAAATTTTTAATGCAATTAAAGTAATTTTTTTATAAATAATTAAAAAAGCATATATGGTAGAATAAAAATAATCAGCTCTCAATTAAATATCGACAAACATTAAAGACTAGAATCATTTAGCAACAGACTTATTTGTCATGATAAAAAAAATCGATAAAAATTTCAATTAAATATTTAATATAAACTGCTTTTAAGTGCTAAGTGAGAAAACCGGTTTTAAGTTTAAAATTTTGATTGATATATAACTTATACTCTTTTAGAAGTTTTACCGCGATCTATTTTGTGTGCATCCGCACGCTTTATGCGGCTTTCTAATTTTGTAGCAGTATTGCGTTACTAAGCAATTTATTATATTAAAGAGAGGCGCAGTTTAAAGTGGAGGCCCCTTTAAAAGTTCCAACATTGTTTGATTCGCAAATTAAAGTTCAACTTGAAGTACTACAAAATTTCAAAAGTCTTATTAAAAGCATGATTTATACTAAAATCTATTCAATACGGGAAAAATTGTTAATTTTCTCTTACTAGTTAAGTACAAACAATTATCATCGCAACTAAATGTCCATCGGAGCGATTTCTTCCCTTCAAAATGTATTTAGAACTATCAGAATCCGTTTCGTGAATGTCAGAAAAATAAAAAATACAATAATTTATTTCATCGTTTCCTCATTTTTCCATTCTTTCAATAATTTTATAAGATCTTCGAAAACAACAATAACAGATAACAATACAGCAATAAATCTTGTACTGTATACAACAAAAATTCATGTACTGTATTACATTTCAGTAAACTAGCCGCCTTTGGCGACCCTCTTGTTCACCTAGATTCATGATTTATTATGTTGTTAAATATTACTGATTTAAAAATTCTCATTTTATAGCTTTCTAAGACCGAAAAACATTAATTTAATAGAATGTGCTAAATCAAATTGAAAACTGCACATATTACACAATAAAACCGTAAGTGAAAATCCTATTTTGGAATAAAAGTCTTAAGAAGTATTTTCTTTTAATATTAATCTGAACGCGACTGAATGTTGTGACGGAGGATTTTGAATTTCTTAATATTAAAAATTAATTTTTACAAATTGTGTATTACATTTAAAATTTTATCAAAAATAAATAAATTTTGTGCGGTAATAAAATGGATATCATTAAAAAAAGTAATGTTTTGAGCTTTCCAGATAATGCAAAATACTATTTTTTAGAGATAAAAACTTTCGAAGATATGTTTTTTTAATACCCATAGGTAAATTGTAACGATATTTATCTGGCAATGGTTAAGCCTAATTTCTCGCCGCGTTCAACTTCACTTGGCTCTCATTTCCTTTACACCTACTTTCTTCTGAGTGAATAATTTTTTTGGTGAGCAATATCCCGAACAATTCTAACAATATTTTGCAGCTCCACTATTTAGCGAGGCGTTGTATCAAGTGTAGGTGTATAGAAGTTCAATGAAACGGTCTGAAGCGTTCGTACAGTAATTTTTTACCATCGATAATACGTAATTTCACCCCCTGATTGAAAAGAATTTTTAATCCAAATACATTTCTAATTATGTCTTTCAGCTTCATTAATCATCGAAATACTGAGTGCAGCTATAAAAACATTCATAATGATTTGTTTACATTTGGCTACTGTCATTCGACAGTATGTAATACGAGCTATTTCCATGCAGCGTACATGAGCCTTTCATGCAGTGGCTCAAACAATTGAGAGTACATCTTACTTTTACTTAATAAATACAACTTTTAATATAAATAACACATTACAGAGAAGTGCAAAAATGTTTTTGCTTTTACCCATAACAAATGGTTTAATTTAGAGTCAAAATAAAGAACAATCAACGATAAATTTCTAAATTGAAAAGTTTCGGAAGTATTTTAAATAAACATACGCAGATTTTTGCCTCAAAAAATTGAGAATGCGCCAGTGAAATTTTTGTAATATCTCGCGTAGAAAGAATATGTCAATATTTAGTTTCATGTCTCTTGGCTTTTTTAATGGCCTTTAAATGTCGTGGTACCGATTCGACCAAATTTTGGTAGTATCTGAAGATATTTTACCTCAGTCTTTTTGCAACACTTGTTTAAAATGGGTTTTGTTTCTAATTTTGTGTTTTTCGACCATTGTTTCGAATTTGGCCCACAGACATTCAATGGCATTGATGCCGGGATACTGTGGTTGTGTGTGAAGCAGCTTTTTACCATGAAAAAGACATTTTGGCATTATGCATAGTTCTTTTGGGGTCGTTGCCCTGCTGGAAAATGAAATTTTCATCTAAACCTAAATTTTTAGCACTTTCCTTTGTATTGCTGCTAAGTATATCCAAGTAAACTTTATGGCTTATAATAGCATCTATAAGAACTAAATTTCCTACCCCGGATGAAACTATACAACCATAAATCACAACGGAATCACCACCATGTTTGACTGCAGGATGTAGATTTTTTTGGAACCAAAGCAATATTAGGTTTTCTCCATACTGTGCTGCGATTGTCACTGTAAAAAATGCCGAGTTTTCTTTCATCACTAAATATAACTTTCTTTCAAAGTTATTGGTCTTCAATGGATGAGTTTTTTCAAACGTCAAACGCTTTTACTGAATTTGGAAGCTGATGAACGGTTTCTATCTAACTGTTCGACTTTCATATCCAGCTTGTCTAATTGTATTTCGCACAATTTCAGCAGTTACACTGCTGCCTATGATTTGAAAAGTTTCTGCAACAAGTTGGATGAACCATATAGTCGCAGCAATCTAAAGGAAAGTGCTAAAAATTTAGGTTTAGATAAAAATTTCATTTTTCAGCTGGGCAACCCACTGCACATAACGTCAAAATGTGGTGACTTTTTCATTGTAAACAGCAGTTTGACACACAAGCATAGTAACCCGGAGTCAATGCTATTGAATATCTGTGGGCCACATTCAAAACAATGATCCAAAAAAAATTAGAACCAAAACACATTAAAAACCAGTGTTGCAAGAAGAATGTGGTAAAATATCACCAGACACCACCAAAATATGGTCGAATCGGTACCACGACATTTAAAAGTCAAGAGACATGCAACTAAATATTGACACATTCTTTCTATGCGAGATATTACAAAAATTTCACTGGCGCATTCTCAATTTTTTGAGACAAAAATCTGCGTATGTTTATTTAAAATGCTTCTGAAACTTTTCAATTTAGAAATTTATCGTTGATTGTTCTTTATTTTGACTCTAAATTAAACCATTTGTTATGCGTAAAAATAAAAACATGTTTCCACTTCTCGGTAATGTATTATTCATATTAAAACTCATATTTATCAAGTAAAATTAAGGTGTGCTTTCAATTGTTTGAGCCATTGTATATACAGACATTTCATCTGCTTTTATTGAACGTACGGTGGAATTATTCATTATATTTTTTTATAGTAAAATAAAATTAGACAATGCAATTGTTATTACAGACGAAGAAAATATACTTAGTATTTATGAAAATTTTAATTTTCAATAAGAAAATATTTGTGTCTGATAACTTATAATAAGCAAAATAATAAATTAATACATTCATATAAATAAAACCGAATGCTTAGTTCATATGACTATGTTTATGTCGTCAGTTTTATAATATGTAAGTATTTGAATTTCTTTATTGATCTATGCAGTTTATACTAACAATTGATCCAGTTTAGTCATAAACATTACATTACTGATTTTAAGGTAAGTGACAACGATAAAAAGTCGATTTTGTTTGTGAAAATAGGATTTTTTTATTTACTATTTTAAGAATTTTTGTTAGAAACCTTTTGAAATTTTTTGGGAAATTACACTGATTTTAGTATTTGCAATTGCAGAAGTTGAAGTGCTAATTTACATCTTTAAATACAATATCTCAAATTCTCATCTTTGGCAGAATTTTCTTATGAAGACGCTCATAAATTAAAATCTAATGTCTATTTATATTTTGTTCAGTTTTGATATCATAATTTCTCAATATGTTCTGCGGTTCCTGAAAAAGAGAATGAGTAATTTATTCATTTTGAAATATTTTATATGCTTCACAATGTGACAAAATTTTCATGTTTTTTACCTACTGAACCCCAATATTTAAAGGGTGGATAGAATTACATCTTATTTTTAATTCATTTTTAATTCATTCATTATATTTCCTGAACGGTAAAATTTTAAACAAATCATTTGATAAACCTAGAAATTAAAATATTTTTGCTTTATACACCTTTGTATTTATCTAATCAAGGCATTTTTTCCAATTTTTAAAATTGTTTGGCATTTAACTAGTATATTTGATTTCGTAGATGTTTTTGAATATTTTTTATACAGAAAATCAAAAATATAACTATTTTCAAACAATTTCAAAACAATTAATGCCAAACTTAGTCACGTATCTTAAATTCTAAGTATTGATAAACTATGTGAACTTTTTTAAACTGCTGTCAAACAACATTTTGATAAAAAACAGCATTATAAATTCAGTAAATTGAATTTTAATAAATTTACTTGATTGATTTTATGTACGTTCTTATCAAACGATTTAACTCAGATATTAAATATAAGTTCTATATAACAGTTTCATATTTTAACTTATACATAAAACTTACTAACTTATATATTAACTTATACTTGTGCCTAAAACTCAATTTGGCAAATTGTTTTATTTGTAGAAATATGTTTTGAAACTTAATATAAAATGTAAGAATAAAAGATATTTCATAATCAAATACAATATGTGCGTATTACACATTTACGTTTGATTTCAGTTCATTTTAAAAGTAATAAAGTTCAGTAAAGTTCAGTTGTTTTAGTATGAATGTATTGATAATGATTTGGCGAATAAAATTTAAAAAAAAAATTTCATTTAACACAATGATTTTCTTTATTTTTAAAGATAAAAGAAAAAGATGATTAATAAAAACGCTCACAATATCGATTTGCAGAACATTAAATATTTAAAAAAAAATAGAAGTAAAACACGTGCAGCTTCTAGAAACTTCTGATCAATCTCTACATGTATGTTACTGTTTTTTTATTTTTATTTTTATTCATTCTACATCTTTTTAGCTTCCCGCTATTAAATCCACGTACATTTAATCATTTTTGAAATAAGAAATTATATTCTTTATTTCGTAGAATAAATAATATAAATTCTTATGATATATCTTTCATAATTAATTATTTAGTATGGCAATATTGTTCACCAGCAGACACATATCAAATCTTTTCTATTTTAATTAGAAATCAGAAACTAAATTCTCACAGTTATTTCACAGAGAGTTCAAAATATAATTTCTTTGATTGTGGTTTAGAATCTATAAGAAATAAATTATTTTTGACACGAAGAAATGATCTAGGTAAGCTGAGAACAAAAACTTTTTTGGAATAGTTTTAAATTAACTATATAACTTCTTGTTAAATCAGAATAAATTACGAGCATAAAAGTCATTCAATTTTGTTTTACAATTGTTTCACTGTCAGTCAAACTTTCCTGATATTTTAATTACAAGTTCTTACTTTATTGCTTGTTAAAATTATCAATGATGCCGTGCCCGCGTGACCGCGGAAAAGGGTTTCAGTAGCTTCTGAAGGTAAAGACCGCTGTGTATCCCACATCAGAAGTCTGACTTCTATCTCATATGAAGAGGAAATTCACACATTCGCTTGCACAGCCCCTTTTTACTTGGGCGGCACATTCACACACCTCACAGATAGAACACCGATGAAGAACAACCATGCCTGAACCGGGATACGAATCCGGGAAGCCCAGATCACGGGAAAGATGCGTTACTCCTATGGAAGGACGCGGGCAAATGATCAATTAAATAAGGAATTAAATATTCTAACAAATTTACATTCTAATGTTTCTATTCTAAAAATTTTCGAGACTAACGTTATAATGAGAAATTGGTAATTAACAAATGTTGAAAAATTCTTGAGTATGAATATATATAAACATTATTTATTTATTTTTTTTGTCATTTTATGAAACAGCAAATAATTTACAGGTGCCTGTAAAATTTTAACGTTAACAACTGAAAAATAAATATTTAATTTTGTTTTGAAATATTTAAAATGAAAGAAAGAAATGTTCTCTTCTTTATTGAAATTGAACTGATTAAAAAAACAGCAATTTTTT